>JANRGW010045789.1:0-30893 GCA_024733675.1 Psilopsiagon aymara | reverse complement strand
CAGTGCCTCACCACCCTTACAGTAAAGAATTTCTTCCTTATATCCAATCTAAACTTCCCCTGTTTAAGTTTAAACCCGTTACTCCTTGTCCTCTCACTGCAGTCCCTAATGAAGAGTCCCTCCCCAGCATCGCTATAGGCCCCCTTCAGAAACTGGAAGGCTGCTATGAGGTCAACACACAGCCTTCTCTTCTCCAGGCTGAATAGCCCCAACTTTCTCATCCTATCTTCATACGGGAGGTGCTCCAGTCCCCTGATCATCTTTGTGGCCCTCCTCCGAACTTCTTCCAAAATTTCCATGTCCATGAAGATTTTGTGTGAATATATCCATTAAATAAAACTATTTTAACTTGAGCCTTTCTCATCACATTTTGCCTTTCAGTGCTAACAATGCTCAGGAAGAGGTGAAAATATTTACAAAGTCTCCCAAATGATTTCTTTTTGTTAGCATCTCCAGGTTCTCTGATGTTAATTACAAATATGTTATATAGATGTCCCCTTAAAAATGTATTGAGAAATAACACTCACTTGCTCCATTTTAAATCATAGAACATGAAAAGATAATAAGGATGAGGTCCAATTTTCCTGAACACAGACACACGGATGTTTTAACTCCAGGTATGCAATGTACTGCAAGCAGCTTGGCCCCAAGACCCTTAAGGAAGGTAGGTCTCCTGTGATGCCCCCAGGATCACAAAGATGCTTTGAATGTCTCAAATGTCACCTGTTAAGTCCATTTAGGGAAACTAATCCTGCTCTAAATTTTAAATTCATCACACAATTTTAAATTCATCACACAATTTTAGATATCTGCAATGTAGACACCAACACATGAGAAAGGTAATAGGTTCCATTTATAGTAAAAAGAAGAATCCTTACATAGTGATTCAAAGAACTTATTTTATATGAGCATTTAAAAGATTAGTTTTTCAGTGACTGTTTATTCTTCCACCTTGGCTGCATAAAGGTACTGCAATAATCTGGTAAATTAAGAAGGTAATACAGTTTACGTTTAAAGTCAGTAAGAGGGGCTCCCTCAAAGTGCTGTGGCACTAGGTCTCTGCATAATTTTAGTTACATAACAATCCATCCTCATTATTTTTCTCAACTTTTAGCAACTGAACACTACCTCTCTTTTACTGTATAGGTATATCAACAGTTTTCTAGCTCCTAAATCTGTTGTTCAATTAAACCTGTTACATGAACAAACAATTCTTGCAACAGAATGCATGCTGAAATGGCTTAAGGTTTACAATAAAAACCTGGTAATTCATATGGCGACATATTTATGTTGACAAAGCATACTAGTGATGCTAAATGCTAATAAGATAATAAATATGAACCATTAAGGAAAATATATATGAAAATATGTTATGCAAGATTTTCTTTAGCATTTCATCAGAATACTAATTTCTTTATGAATAGCTCCCACAGAACTCAAGTTAAAAGTAGCTGAAGTGTATAGGCTTTATGTCAGTATAGTTAAGTAATTTCAACCCATATATCTACTTAAAGGATAAAGATCTGATGTATTTTGCTACAAGGACATTAATGAAATGTTTAAGCAAGTGTTAATTCTTTAATATTCATCAACTATTTGAATATTTACCAAATAGTTAAAATTCACTGACTTACCAGAAAAATCATTGAAAAAATAAAGCGATAGGTGTACATGCATTTTTTTTCTTAACTACTATAATTCTTTCTAAAACAAAAGCATTCCTAAAGTTTTAAATATTTTAAAGTTTACGTCTGCTTCTAAAAAAAGTAATTCTATAAAAGTGGATCCATTTTATATTTGATGACTAGCCCTGTGGTGTATTTAGAATCATAATTACAGACTTTAGTAACGAAAATAAGTTTAATATTTTATTACTAAATCTTATTACAGCTTTACCAATAAAGTTAGAAAGACATTTAATTGGAATCTGTGGCATTTGGTTCTTGAAGTGCATCACTACATGTACACACTGAGTGCAATAACATCTCAGAAGTGTTCCCTAAAAGCACAGTCTAAATGAAATGGTTAACACAGTTATGGATATTAATGCAGAACATGAGTAAAAATATTAATGATTATGATAAATAAGTAGATAACTATGATAATAAGTAGATAACTGCATTTTCAGACTGCCAGATTTGTAAGTTATTCTTTAAAAATAGCACACTTCTTAATGGTTTAGGGAAATGTACTTTTTATGTAAATCACTGGAATAACAGAAGCATCAAATCTCCAACATAATTGATGGAAAAATATTTGATTAGACTAGAATCATAAAATCAACTAGGTTGGAAGAGACCTTTAAGATAATTGTGTCCAACCATTACCCCAGGACTTCCAAGTCC
Organism: Psilopsiagon aymara; assembly: GCA_024733675.1. NCBI lineage: Eukaryota > Metazoa > Chordata > Aves > Psittaciformes > Psittacidae > Psilopsiagon > Psilopsiagon aymara. Next base: position 28,548 of record JANRGW010045789.1, on the reverse strand, counting down.
ACCACTAAACCATGTCACTGATGGCCTCATCTATACTTTTTTTTGAACACTTCCAGGGACAGTGATACCACCATTTTCCTGGGAAGCATGTTCCAATGCCTGACTACCCTTTCAGTGAGGAAATTTTTCGTAATAACCAATCTAAACCTCCCTTGGTGCAACTTGAGGCCATTTCCTCTTGTTCTATTGCTTGTTACTTGAGAAGAGAGACCAGCCACCTCCTGGCTCCATCCTCTTTCAGGAAGATGTGTAGAGAGTGATAAGGTCCCTCCTAAGTCTTCTCTTCTCCAGACTAAAAAATCCCAGCTGCCTCAGCAGTTCCTCATAAGACTTGTGCCCTAGGCTCTTCTCCAGCTTTGTTGCCCTTCTCTGGACTCTCTTCTTCTTTCAAGCAGAAATGCCATTTTATTTTATATTGCAACCTGCAAATATAATTAGGTGTAAATATTACTATTATTGTTACCCCAAAATGGTGCATATTTGCTTCCCATGTGCATCCAGAACTGAGCCAATAAATGGCACTCACATTGGAAGAGGTATGGAGGTGCTCCCATCACAAATGATGCTCCCACATGCATCTGACATAGAAAATACTTTAATGGCTACTCCATGCCACTTTTAAAACTTGTATATACTATAAAAAACCCCTAAAAATAGCAGGGGACTATGTTGTTCCATTTGTTATGATTTTTCACAGAATCCTGGAGACTTACACAACACAGCATCATAGAAGCTTAGAATCAAAGAATTATAGAATCATAGAATGGTTTCGATGAAAAGGACCTTAATGACCATCTAATTCTAGACCACCTTCATGGGCAGAGACACCTTCCACTAAACCAGATTCTCAAAGCCTCATCCAGCCTGGCCTTGAATGCTTCCTCGGTGGATTAGCCACAGCTTCTCTGGTCAGCCTGTTCCTGTCCCTCACCACCCTCATAGTATCACCTTTGTTAGCTCTAATCATGTTATGACCTTCAGTGTTCAAGGAAACAGATGAGTGAAGCATTAGTTGTGTGAGCGATAGTTAGTCCTTTGCTTCTGAGAGTGACACTAAGCAGACATGATGGACAATATATTACCTTGAAAAGAGATTTCATTATTCTGTATAGTGTGGTAAGAACATTAACTATGTTTCAAAATTGCCTTGAATACATAGTGCATGATTTAAACATCTGGTGATTTATAATGTACCACTCAGGTGTACTTGCATTAAGAACTGTCTTGTTTCTCAGGACACTCACATTTTTGCAGACCACTTCTACATTATGTTTTCATTCTTTACATTAAGCTTGTGAGTTCGTTGTCATTCATAAATTGCCTCAAGACAATGAAGAAGAGAAACATTAATTTCCATAGATTTTAAGTGGCCACCAGCTACTATTATTTTTTTTTTCAAAATTATTCTCTGAATAATACCCTCCCTCCTCAATACTAATTTGTCACCTCTTTCAATGATCCATAAATTTGCAATTCATATCTTTTATTTTCTTTCTGTCGTTATAAGAAGAGGTAAACAAGGTAAAGAGGATAAACAAGCTAGAAGTTAGACACTGTAGTGACACAACTCTCATTAAACCATTGTTTTGCTCCAGAATTCCTTCTTGTTATAGAACTGTTTTCATATGTTTCCAAATTCTATTGAATTATGCTATGTTGCACGCATTAAAAGACTGATAATCAGTAAGTCCATCCACTTCAAGCTAATAGATTCATAGATGCACATGAGGCATTTCCTATCAATATTTTGGCACCCAAGTAATAACAGGAGCCTTTGCAGTTTTTACAGTAGAAGGTGTCTCATGTCAGATATCTTGTTTTGTTCCAATTAATATGGCAAAACATTCTTTGTACTATCTAGAGGAAAATAAACCTCACTGATGGTGAGTAAGAATAAAAAGCTTTTAATATATTGAATGAATATTGGAAAGCAACAGACAAGTACTCCTAATATCTCTATTGGCTTGTGATTTTTTGATAGCTTATGCTGCTCTAACAATTTAGAAAGTAGAAATAATTTGCCAGGAAATTTGCGAAGCCCTCACAATTGCAAACCAGTTTACTGTGCTTCTGACAAATTAAGTGCCCACTTGATGTTAATGTACTCATTGATTTTACTTTACATTTGGGGCCTAATGATTTACAAATTTCACTTTTTAGTAAAGTTGCAATCAAAGAATGAATGTAAAAATAATGAAGTAGAAGAGGCTTTACACTTTTGGGGATGTTGCATTTTAAAATTTTCTTTGATTGATTCATAAATTGTAAAACATAACACATGCAGATCTGCATAAAGAGGAGCTGATCGTATGGTGCAATTGCTCAGTCAGCTGACAGTGCTAACGTGTAGTCACTCAGTAATCACAGTAAAGAAGTGAAAAAAATAAAACGAATGTAAAATCCTGCATTTCTTACTGCTGTTTCAATTACACAAACACACAAAAATCTCACTTTTTAAAAAATTGTAATGAGCTTGAAACATGATAAAAATAACAAAATCCCACTGGTTTTACATGATCAAATTGAACAGTTCATATCACACTGTTTATAGAACTATAGATTTTTAGGGGAATGAGGGAAGAGATTTGTTAGGAACAACTTAAAGATCTGATTATATATCAGTTTTATACATTTCCAAACTTTTACATGCAAGGTTAAAAAAATCGTGCCACCAATACAAAATAGAAAACTTTTTTTTGTTAAAGTCTGCATTGTGCCCAGTTGCTGAATGTAAGTAATTTATAGTCTTTTGCACTGCAAAAAGCTAGTTATTATAACTGTGACATATGATTCCTACACATTTGTTGTACCAAAGCCTGAATTTATTCCACTGCTTATTCAAGTCTATATTTAACAAAACAGTTAAGAATCACTTTTCTTCTACACATTAATTACTGCATGGTATTTAAAATTGAACTTCTGCTTATGACTTTTCATTTTAAATTAATAGCTTTTTCAAAAAATGGATAGCATTGGTGAGTTGTTTTCTTTCTAAGAGTATGTACAGGTCTGTGAAAACAGTGCTCTTCTTTCTTATGATATTAATACCAAATTTCACTAACTACTTATAAAATTATGGCTTGCTTTACCTCTATAATAAGTCACAGATGCAAAACATTTTACACATCATCATATTTTGAAAAATTACTCATGAGTTTCATGTATAATAACAGAAAATTTTCTGCAATTCTACCCATGCAGTACAGCTTTAAGAATAAAACATAAAGCAAGGTATCTACATAACACTGGAAATTTTCTACTTAACCTACTGGAAAGATGTCCTTTTTACTCCTGTATAGGCTTGAAGAAAGAAATTTTCAGCTGCCATAAATAAGCTAGGTAGGGCAGGATAAAATATAAATTTATTATCTGCTTTCCTCCCTCACCCAAATAATCAGTTACTTGTAGAGAACATTTTACTTTCTCTGCATTAATCAGGCCCAGCAAATCAAACCAACCTCCAAGTGAATTAGTTTCAGTCAGCATAAAATTTCTTTTTAATGAAATATAAATTATATAATAAACCCATATTAGTAAGTATTCCTCAAGTTTACTTAGCGGATTTATAGATTTATGTATGTACTACCATTTGCAAGAATTCACCTGTCATCCACTACTCAGGGCCTAGAAACTTAACTTGGACTACTTATCTAACAGATTAGTGTTTCAATTGAATGTCATCTAACTATAAAGAGAAAACCAGAAGGCCTGGACTAACTTCTGGTGTGTTGCACTAGAAATATTGTTGTGGGTTCTTATAATATTCATTAAGCACACTACATAAAGTCAATATCTGCTTGTATTTCACTGAATATTTGCCCACCACTGCCTGCTTGATTAGACCTCAATTTAAGAATAATACTCCCTTGTCTCTTGTGCTTCTACTAAAACAAACAGTTGTTGAGATATTCTAAAACCTTGAAAAACTTAATTTAAATTTTTTTTCTGTCCAAAGGAATCATAATATTCCTACTATAAAGGATTTTAGTATGTTAAGTTCTCAGCATTAGTCACTACAAATGAACAATTAAAAAATGCATTTAGATCACCAGCCTACTCACTTTTAGAGTTCCAGAAGGTTACCAAGAAAGAGTGAGATCTGCAACTGTGAGGCTTTTCTTGACAACAAGCTCTCTGTTGTTAGAAAGGCATGACTGACCTTTGTTTATTTAGGCCTTCATGATTAAAATTTGGCAGAAAGGTCCTTAAACATTCTGTGGCCCTTCTGTGGATCAAGCTGTTGGGTAATGAGTATCTCGAGTCACACTTTAACTGTCCCTTACATGGATCATCTTCCCAAGCAGTAGTCTAGGGTAACCTGTTCCACTGTAGTCAGGTCAGGCTTCTGTAACACAGTGGAAGTGACTTTCATTTGGTCAGGGAATTGTTGGCACCTGAATCCAGGTCTTGGGTGAGTGTTCAGATACTGGATATAAGGACACAGCAAAGGAAATAATGCCAATTTTGCCATCTGTCTGTTGTAAAATAAGGTCTTCTGAACCTGCTTCCAGAAAGGCATAAAGCAAAACAAGAGAATGTATTTTTCTGTGGCATGCAGTGTGGAGAGCAGCAAAATTTAAGAAATGTCTCTGTCCTCAGCAACTTTTCTGGCTGCTTCAGGCATCTCTACCCTTCGGTACATCCCTTTCTGGGAATTCAATTTTTCTAATGTTTTCATGTTCTTACAGGCTTTATGTGTGGAGCTAGTGTGTATAATCCAGGTAGTTGGATACCTTTTAGGAGGCAAATATCTAAAGGTTTGGTGCAGCAAAATGCAAAGTAAGAATATTTAAATCTCCTCCCAGAATCCAGAAGACCTCCTCATGGTTAACTCTGCTTTTTAACCCTACACTAAAAACGGCAGCGAAACCAGAATGTGAGGAGTCATCTTCCTTGCTAATTTTACTGTACTTGCAATTGGAAATTATGGTGTGTTGGGTTGAACCTGGCTTGATGCCAGGTGCTGACAAAAGCTGCTCAGGGGAGAAAAATATAATGAAAGATTATAAAGACAGGGAGAGATCATTCAGCAATTACCATGGGCAAAAATGATTTGATTTTGGGAAAATTAATTTAATTGATTACCAGTCAAATCATAATAGGGTAATGTGAAAAAAAAACTAAATCTTAAAACACCTTCCCCTCAACCTCCCTTCTTCCCATCCTAACTTTACTCCAAATTTTCTCTACTTCCTCCCATTCCAGTAGCTCAGGGGGAAGGGGAGTGGATGCTGTGGTCAGTTCGTCACATGTTGTTTCTCCTTCCTCCTCAGAGGGAGGACTCCTCACATTCTTTCCCTGCTCAGGCATGACGTCTTTCCATGGGAGACAGTCCTCCATGGACTTCTCCAACTTGAGTCCTTCCTACAAGCTGTAGTTCTTCAGGAACTGCTCCAGCATGGGTCTCTTCCATGGGGTTCATCCTTCAGGAACAGGATGCTCCAGTGTGGGTCTCCTGCAGGGTCACAGCTCCTGCCACAAAACTTCTCCAGTGTGGGCTCCTCTCTCCAAGGGGCTGCAGTGATCCTGCCCAGTGCCTGTTTCAAATTGGGCTTCCCACAGGGTCACAAACTCCTTTGGGTGCATCCCCCTTATGCATTGTAGACCTCCATGTTCTGAGAGGCACAGCCTGCCTCACCATGATCTGCACCATTGGCTGCAGAGAAATTTGCTCAGGCATCTGAAGCAGCTTTTCCCCCTCTGTGTCTTCACTGACCATGGTGTCTGTGGAGATGCTTCTTTTGCATATTCTCACTCTTCTCTGGTTGCAATTGCTCTTGGAGCTTTCCTCCCCTTATATATATTATCATAGAGGTGCTACCATGGTACCTGATAGGCACAGCAGTGAGTCCAACTTTGAGTTGGCAGGCATTGGCTTTATTGGATAAGGGAAACTTCTAGCAGCGTCTCACAGAAGCTATACCTGTAGCCCCCATGTTATCAAAACCTTGCCATGCAAACCCCATACTTAATGATAACAGTTTTTAAGTCAATGCGGTTTCTAACTATTTAGTCAAATTCTGACACCATCCTTCAGTGAAATTCTTCAATAGTTTTGATTTGTTGATTTTTTTTTCTTTTTTCCAGTATTCAAAAGCAGAGGATAGATTTGAAGTGGGCTCAATTTAGTGTTGCTGCAGATATATGCAATGAGGCTGCAAAGGCCACGTGATAATGCAGATTTTGGCCTTGGATGAGAATATTTTTATTAGAAATATCATTTTAATCAGGAAAGAAGCAGAACTTCAAATGAACAAAAAATGGTAAGTCATAGAATAAAATGATAACAGGACATTTTAATCTACAATAAAAAAATACTTTCTGAATTTCTATAAAATACTGCTAATCTTAAGGATCTGTAAAGAAACCCTTTGCATATAGTTTAGATTTCAACATCACCATTTAATAGAATAATTTCAAATGGAAGGTGCTATACAAATCGGATAACTGTATCAATCTACCAAATGATGGGCAATCAACTAGCTTCAGGATTTTTTTAGTTTTATAAAGCAGAAGATATAAATGAGAAAGGACCATACCTATCTATAATAGAACACATACAGCTAACTCAGGTGAAAAGGGCCAGAAAAGAATTCAGAGAACTCAGAACTAACTTACATTTTCTCCCAGTGTAATAGACAACGTGGCAGGATCAAGAATCAGCAGTCATTTACACCCAGTTGTACAGGTTTTGCAACAAGCACATGCAGCACAGAATGTGAGGAAACAAGAGATGAATGTTTAGCAGATAGTCACTTGCAGGGATTGGGAATTTACACCCATAAATCTGTTTTCTGACTGCTTGGTTTTCCTGCATATGTCACCTCTGATTATTTTTTGATCAAGAGAAAGCAGTATTATGGAAATTCATCCAGGTGAATTATATTTTTTAATAACTTACTAATAAGATGTAGGAAAGGAGTTAGCTGAGCATTACTTTAGAAACCTATTGCAAGAATGTAAAGTACCATAAAAAAATAAAAGTATTTTACACACTAAACCAGTGCATTTCTTACTGATCAGCTCTTTGTATTGAAATTTACCTCTTCGGTATTGCAAGTAAATGAGTGTATACATATATACATATCAATCTATATGTCAGTAAGAAATTAGAGATCATTGTGATGGGAATGTTTAGAAGACTGACAAATCAGTTAATAACCAAATTTTATTAAATTAATTCATTAGCAGCACACTCTGTGCTAATGCTTAGCTCTTGCATGTTATTGATAATTGTCACCACCTGTAAAAAACTATTACTCCTTAGTGCTTATATACTCCTTTAGCTGTGTTTTTGCAGCACCTCACAGCTGATATCATTCACTAAGCACTGATGATTGTGACCTTTGTTGGTTCTTAGTCACCAGTCAAGGTGGCCATGTTTGGCGGGTCTTTGAAGAGAGATACTAGGACTGACACAGCACTGTATTCTCTGTATTTATTCCTAATGATTAGTGATTTTGTCATTTGCTCCTTTCCTAATGATCCTCCTTATACTGCCTTTTCTTGGTTTTGGGGTTAGTAACCTACTACACCTCTTAGACACACAAATCTATGGGGCTGCCCTGCCTAAGCAGAGACGTTCCGTTTAACTGGAAGTTAGCTGTCGCGGTTGAAGCTGTAAATCACACAGTTTGCTCACTGACTTCCCCCTCTTTCTTCCCCCTGCTCCCAGGGGGATGGGAGGAGAATTGAAAGAATGTAACTCCCACAGGTTGAGATAAGAACAGTGCAGTAACTAAGGTATAGCACAAACCACTGCTGCTACCACCAATAATAACAATAACAAGTGAAATAGAAGGAAAGAGAATAAAACTGCTCACCACCTCTACCAAGCCCAACCCAGCAGCAAACCCAACAACTCCAAAACCAATGGGTGGTGAGGGGTTGTACTCTCTTTCCTTGTTATTTACCTTTGCATCATTATTATCAGTGGTAGCAGTAGTGGTTTATACAACATACAGATGGACTCATGATCGAGGGGTGCGCTTAACAATGGACACTATTGGCCAGGTTATTCATGAGTGTGAACACTGCACACAGCCTCTTCTGCTCTGAAAGACTGTTACCAGAGATGGAGCCCAACATCATGGATCGGATGCACTCAGCAGCTTTATAAGGACTGGTCCATGCACTAAGGAATGATCTCTCTCTCTCTCTGTGGATGCATATATATAGATAGGTATATAGATAAGAGTGATGGTATATTGAAGATGTGGGATCTGAGCATGATGTAAATGGTATGGAATCAGGGGTGGATACTGTCCTGGGTTCAGCAGTAGCAGTCATTTTTCTCCTTCTTAGTAGCTGGTGCAGTGCTGGTTTTTTTGATTTTCAGACTCAGAACAATGCTGATAACACTGATGTTTTCAGTTACTGCTCACATGTTTAGTCTGACCCAGGACTTTCTGAGTCTCATGCTGTGCCAGGGAGGAGGGAAATCTGGGAGGAAGCAGAGAACTGACCCAAACTAGCCAAAGAGGTATTCTATACCACAACATGTCATGCCTAGGATTTAAAAACTGGGGGCAGTTACCCAGAAGGTTTGGTTCATTGCTGGGACAAGCTGGTTATCAGTTGGAAGGTGTGAGTGATTGTATTCTCTTCCCTTGTTATTTCCCATGTCATTATTATTATTGGTGGTAGCAGTAGTGGTTTGTGCTATACCTTAGTTACTGGACTGTTCTTATCTCAACCCATGGGAGTTACATTCTTTTGATTCTCCCCCCCCCATCCCCCTGAGAGCAGGGAGAAAGAAAGAGTGGGGAGTGAGTGAGCAAACTGCATGAGCTATAGTTGGGCTTAAACCATGAGAAACATTCTTTCAGAGGTATTTCTTTTATCTGCATTAGCTGATAACTAATTAGCTGAAAAGGTTTTCCAAATGTTGTCTCTATTTGTTTTTCTTTCTACTTTGAAGCTTAGTAAGAGAGGAAGACTGAATTCCTCTGAGCTTATAATGGTAGCTTGGACCAAAGCCTGGAAACGGAGCTCAGTATAGTACGGCAAAGATTTACATAAATAGAGTGATTTGATTTTTGCATATTTTTGAGATATTTCAATAATTTTTGGGGGGGTCAATGATTGATACATGCCAACTTAGAGGAGCAAACCCTAATCAAATGCTCAAATTTGTTCTTTTTGAAGATTTCAGTTGCTATTATCACAAGAATTATTGAAATGATCCTTTAGAAGATTATTTATTTTGAATGAACTTTTGAAACAGTTGATTTTCTGCAGCCTTACTGATTTTTGTGTCAAACTGTTATTTTTTTTTTCCACATGGAAGGTCATCCTTTTCCTTTCACTCATTTTCTCCTTTTGACAGTCAAAGATGAGTATTTTTTTTGCTTCTTGCCAGTGATTTCTTTGTGAAATCCTACAAAGTTTGGGTGAAACCAATGATATCTTTGTTCCTAAATTAATTAGGCATCACTTTGCTAGGTATCAAATAGTTCATCCATGAAACTAAATCTTCTTGGTTGCTTAATTTCTGTAACTTTATTTCGTGGAAAGTAGATCTTATCTAAAAGGGTTATACGTGTTACCTGCACTTAGACCTTAGAAATACACAATATGTATGCGTATAAATGTATGTATATTTGCATAAATAAATACATATACTAGGAAATGGATATCATAGAGGAAATAATTTGGCTTCCAGCTATCATGGACAATGCAAACTATATATAGGTTTACTATATCCATGTTTTGAGGCATTTCTCTTCTCTGTGACATACAGTGAGAAGTCTAGTTAGGATTTTGACTTGAAACATGGATCTTCCTTAATGTCACTTTACTTAATGGTCACTTTACTTAATGGTCACTTTACTTGATGTCTATCTTTATGAATCAAGATCTAATTACTCCCCAAAAGACTTTCTGGGAGTATTCAGCCTTTCTGCGTCATGTTCTGTACCCTGCAGCTGGCAGGTATCTTTAAATATGAAAGATTCAAGGTTGTTACTGTATATGGTCATGTCAGGGACAGCTGCCTCTATGTGACATAGAAGATATTTATTTCTTTCAATAATTACTTTAAAATGGAAGAAAAATGTGTTTTCTGTGATTTCATTGCAAATACGTATGCTTTATATAATCTGTTTATAACCAGCACATCTGGTAAACTAAATGTTGCAGGGTGTTTTCTTACATGTAGCTTCTTCTAACATCATTTAGGTTTTCTGTTGGTCATTTATAGAAGAACCCCTGGTTCAAACTTTTTTATAGAAAAGAAATTAGTTTTATTTCTCTTTGGCAATGTTGAATCCAACTGTGTTACAGCCTAGAAGGATGAGAAGGTGAGTAAAGATTAATGTAGCTGCTCCTGTGCAGTTTTCAGAGCCAGATTTGTGAAACTTTCTCCTTGTGCTGGCAATCTGACCCTTTTTTTTCCGATAAAAAATCATTGATTTCTGGTAGCGATGAGTAGGTAGCTGTTCTGTGAATATAAATCAACACATGGGCAGTGGGTCCAAGCAGCAATTGATTTTCACATCAACAGTGATGTGTTAGACTTGCATGAGTTGAAACCTACTTGTAATGGTTTCTGTGGAAAAAGACCATGAACAACTACATTCAGGGAAGAGCCTGGCTGAGCTTACACTTGGGCAACTTCAAGAGCTGCTGAGGTAGACACCAAGTTGCAGGACAGAATCAGAATTTAATATTCAATCTTGTCTGCAGAACTTCCCTATATCGGTGCTAGGTTATGAATATATTGATGGAGTCATAAAAATCCAGGCAGGTTTAGAAAGACATTTTATAGGCTGACTACTGGAAATGTAGTGTAGAGACTGCCATAAATTATATATCATAGAATCATAGAATGGTTTGAGTTGGATTGTCTACTTCCATTCACATACACACACAGCCCCATCCTCCCACCACCATGGACAGCATAGTTTCGCTGTAGGAATAAACAATACTTTCATCTGGTGGAAAGTCTAAAAGACTATTTGGAGATAGATAAAGTTGAATAGAATTTTGACATTTTAATTGGTTGGTCTCTTTGAGGTAAGGACGCATAAAGACATCAAGAAATTAAGTGGTGTTTATCTGTGAAGGATAAAAGGAGCAGGAAGTAAGGCTCCCATAAACTGAGGTTTTATAGCCATACTTTTGAGACTTTAACTAAACTTAGTAATCAGTGTTTGTTATGAAAATGATCTTTGCTATGTGAACAGTTTTTCTGCTGACACAACATAAATACACATAGTCCAAAAATATTTACAGCAATTTCAAATTTTAAAGCCAAAACAAAACCTTTGCTCATGGGCAGAGTGGATGCTACCTGGATATGTAGAGTATATTCTTCAATATTACTCAAGAATCATCACTGAGCATTACACTGAAAAAAAAAAAAAAAACACGTCCTCTTCTTTATTCTTTCACTCTGCAAGAGCTGCTTCTGCATTTTTTAATAATAGCTTGTATTTATAAAATACCTATCGACCCTTTGAAGATGCAGACTTCCACTGCAGCTGTGAGCTGGGAGTAAGCTTTATGATGCAGTGAAAGTTGCAAAATGTTTCCATTCTAATTAACTGTTTTACTTGTTCTTACATACTGCAGCTGAAATGTTGAACTCTTTGAGCTGTTCTTAATGCAAAATTCCTTAGGAAAATTAGTTCCTTATCTCCTGGTTTATCCCACATAAGTTCTCTTTTGTCTTTTCAATTGTGTGGAAATAGAGCTATGCTCTATAAAAGTAGTTCTGTGAATTTTTGACCTAGGAGGTTAATGGCATTTAGCTATTTACTTTATTACCAAATCTGTGACCTCAAATAAATGTATTAAATTACTGTATTATAAAATCCCTTTTCCAGAGTATAGTCCCCAGCATGTACATGAAGAAAGTCTACCATGAAAAATTACCATCTAATTTGAAATGTGTCCTTTGAAGACGGCAGACGGGAAGGAAAGGAGGCAAATATCATTGACTGTGGTACTAGTTACACTGATTCTCTATGTTTAAAATTTAATTGTTTTGAATAATTTGAAAACATTTTTCATATTTTTAAATAAATAAAATTATAAGCTCAGCTCAGCTTGCTTGATTATTAGAAGATGGTAGCTTTTATGTGGGCATTTCAGTGGATGGAGCGTAGGTCAAGATGTGGGAATTGGTGCAGGTTAACCTAGTTCTAGCAGCTCATTCTATATCAGGTTCTGCAGGAAAAAACTCAGAAACTGGTGATAAAGAACGTCTACCAAAATGTAATTTCTGGCTAATGCTTACAGTTTCAAATTGTTGATTTGCCTTTTGTGTTTGCCACTTCTTGCAGCTATTGTAATGTCTCCCACCTCCTATGTCCTTCCAAGTGGGTATGACAAAATTTGACACTGTAGAAGTTCTGATTACAAAAATAATAGTGATATGACATTAACCTGAGAAAGATTAAAACTATGAGGTAAGTATTTAGTGACTATATTCTGAATCAGAAAAAGAATTAATATTTTTTTGTTATGACCATTTCTCATTTGCTTATTTTATGATATATGTAATGGTTTTGTGGGTTTTTTTCCTTACACTTAAGAGTAATATTGATACTGTATTACTTTCAAAGGTAGGAAAGAAGAGCTGCATCTCATAAATTCAGACTTTAGGTGAGTTCCACAGAGGCTAATTCAGCATTCTCACCTGACTAATGTCCCAAGAAAGTAAGGTTAGACCTCTGTGCTCCCCACGCAATCAGTTAGAATCATCCATTGCTGCCAAAGTGCCATCAAAAAAGATGAATATACTGCAAAAGGTTTGACCTAACATTAATCAATAGGAAAGGCCAAGTGCAAGGCTATCTATTTCAATACCATTGAATCAAATTTTGGAACTTAAAGATCATCTTCTTTGAAAGCTTATGGTACCTTCAGGATAAATGCGCTTTTTCCTTTGGAACATAATGCTAAAGTAATTTTCTTCAAGTGCATACTTTGAGCAGGATTTAAGTATGGTTTCCAGGAGGTATCACTTCTGTAGTACTCAACTGTCATTTAATGAAGACTTACGTATAGGCCTGTTTCAGTTTGAAAGGAACCAAACCATTTTTCTAGAGTGTTCTGTAAGTAACAGGCTATCAAGTAACTATTGAGAGTTCATCATGGAGACAGAAGAGAAATATCTAGGCAGAGTCTGAAATCTTTTAAAAAATCAAAAAAGGACAGACCTGAGCTCTGCTTCCAGGTTTCTTTCTTGATTTGTATTTTTTTCATTTAGTTAGTGTTTTATTGGAAAACATGAGACTGTTGGAGGAAGAGCAAATCACTTTGGGTTGAAAAGGTCAGGAGGCCAGATCTCCCCATTTACTGGGTGATTATTGTAATGATCAGACTGCAATATAGAAGTCAGCTCTTTTCCTAGCAGATTTTTTTTATCCTCAACAATGTCTTTAAACACAGCTAAAAATCTGCTTTACGCTAGATGCAGTATTGTTGGTTTATATTGCTTATTTAGTAAGCACAGGTTTATAAAATCTTAGTGTATTGCCTTAATAAAAATCAGCATAAAAATCTTCGCTTTGTACACAGTGCAGTTATATTTACATTTTTAAATAAAATATTTTTCAACAGCTCTCCCCTAATCCCAAAATAACAATTCCTTTTGATTTAAATGGACATTCATTAAATAGGAAGAAATACAGACTATGGAAATGCTTTGTAGAGTTTATGTAGGCAAAATGATAAATATAATTCTTAGAAAATTAACTTTATTACTGCTTTGGGATTCCAAGAATTGGTACAAAAAAATCTAATATGCAATTCTTTAACAAATTCAGTGAAAAAAGTCTATAATCTAAGCACAGCTGTTTTTATAGTCTTTATCACTTTGCTATAAGACTTATTCCTAATTAATATCTTGAATAATTCTCTATGATGGATAACACTATGGATAATATTTCCTGTTCATTTTAATCAATGATTCTTTTAAGTTAATGATCTCTAATCACTAGTATTTCAGTCTTGTTTCTCAGTGGTTTGTCATATATGATGAAGAGAATCAAGGCCTTATATGCTCTTTGTCAAGCCATGTTTAAAATTCCTAAGTTGTTTTTTCATGTCTGTCAAAATCTATTAATGACCCAGATGAAAAACACTGGCCTAAATAATTACTGTGGCAATGTTTGCAATGTACCTGATACTAAAAGAAGCTGGACATGCTTGTGTGGTTCCAGTAAAGCAGCTAAACATCTGCATAAGTTTACATGTGTGAATATTCCCACCACAAAGTGATTTTTGTCTATTTAAAGACCAGCATGTTTCCTAGTGATTTCTTTTACAACAAAATATGTTATTTGTTAGCAACTGCATGATACAGTAGAGCACCTGGATAAGAACAAGTATCTGCAGTATGCTGCTTGATTCTATTTTATGTGAGAAATGAATATATGATGCACCCTGCAGCTTGATGTTTTCATATCTTTGTACATGTACTGCTTTACCTGTGTACTTTGCTCTTTTCATAACCAAGAAAAAAGTTTTGGCTTTATGTATTGGATGCCTTGTATTTTGTCTGGAAATAATGTTTATTCTTTTATTTCCTCACAGATATAAAATTATATTCTTAATTTTGTCCTTAGACAAATAAATCTACAGAATTTATGAAGGAACAGAAGAATTGAAAACTTGGGGGAAAGAAAGCCTCTTCTTAATTGGCACTCTTCCAAATATTATTGAGATTGTAATCATAGAGCTTGGTAGTTGTAGTTCATATTTGAGGATCTGTCGTTTTTTTATTTTCCCTTCTTTTTTTTTTTTTTTTTTTTCAAATTTTATTGAAAAGCTACTTAAAATGTGTTTAGGAATTAGAAAGTCCTGGAATCAGAAAGCACAAGCAGACAAAAGATATACCTAAGATGACTAATGTTATGAATAGGGCCTTTGAATTTTTAGCAGAACCGAAGTCCTAGAAGTTGCTAGATAATGCTGTTCAAGACAGGTAAGCAGAGAAGTGACTGTTGATGTTTTGGTTTTTTTTTTTTTTAATAAAAGCTGCAGACTTCCTTAGTTTTATAATGGTTTAGGAGATGTTTTTCACAGTAGCGGAAATGTGCTGCAGTAGAAATACCTATGTTTACAACTGTGCTTGAAATTCCAGCAATACATGTTGGTTTCATTAATAAGCCTGTTGTCAAATAAGATAGTGTCTGAATATTCTGTATGCATTCATGAGTTGAAACTTAGGAGCAGTCTTATGTAATAGCATGACTTATTACTCTTATGAGGACTGTTCTTTTATATTTTGATAGCAAGCAAAAGGCTCAGGCTTGATATACTGAATACTGGAATATGCATAGGATGAGGCAATTCCCCAAAGATGCAACCTGTGTTTTATTTGGATTTAGCAAATAAACTGAATTGAAAACTGGGTTTCCAACAGTCAGGCAAATCAGCATTTGAAATGGAATTTGCAAGAAAATAGTGGAAATGTAGTTCTTAGAATTGAGAATTCACCAGATTGTCCAAATGCTTGATTAACATGCTCAAATGTCTTTCTTTGAATATTTGTTTTGGTGGATGCAGTTGTAGTGGCTTTCTTCAAAGACAACTATGTTTTGTTTTTTCAAAAATAATTTTTAGATCTTCCTGGAAATGTGAAACATGGAGTGCTGTTGACGCAAATGTCTATTACTTCAGGTGTACAGTATAGGGTCTTCAGAGAATCAGTTTAGGATATTTCAACTGTCCAGGGATTTCTGCTCTTCAGGATTTCTGGAAGAAGTGCAGCTGGGTGGGAACAGACATATGTGAGAGACATTGTGTGCGATAGCCAAATAACTCATCTTGTGTGTAAAGGAAATGCTGGAGATGATAGGAGAAACACCTAAATGGAGGAAAATCAGTTATCCTACTGCTCCATTTCTCATCTGGGCTATGCTAAAACAGAATGCAGCTGAGTGTTTACAACTACTTTTGAATACTTCACACAATGAAAACAATAGCTTCCAGCGGGACACAGATTTCTGCTGAATTATTTGTATATCATTGTGACAGAAAGAAAAGGCAAGTATGGCACACAGAACAAATTTCAATTCTGCCATAATACTGAATAAAAGATAGTTCATTCTTTTAGGAGAGGTACCCCCTCTGGCCTCACTTTCAAAAATATAAAGATTAAAAAATTAAAAAAACATTCATTCAAAGCATTTGATTAAAAATATCAGTTGAAAAAAAAACGGGTCTAGAAATGAGAATGTTGCTATGAATAACACCCAATAAAAGAGTATGGCTAATCTTTACATTATTTTAATTTCACTGCTGAATTATTAAACAGCAATTTTCATACTGCTTTGAACTCTGAAATAGCATTTTCTGCAATACTTATGTTCCATGGTACACTGTGGTACAATGCCACACATTTCAAATAGCCTGTTGGAAAAATAGGTGATTTAATCTGCTGCCTGTACTGAACAACTTGACAAGGCTGTAAACTAGTGAGAATATTTCCATTAAAAAAAAATTGTCTATTATTGGCTCCCCAATGGAGTCTTGGTTAACTGGCAATTATTTACATATGAAATAGTAAGGTGGTTTAGACCACCTTCTCCCATTCTTCATTTGCTTTACTGTAAAGTCAAATAAAAACCTACAAATGCAGCTATTGCTGACTGGAGGATTTTCAGCAATGCATTTGCTAGATAGTTAGTTTTAGAAGTGATCAGTGCAGTTACACTGATGCAGAATAATACCTCAATGTGCAATTAAGCCAGCCCAAATTTATCAAGTTGCAGAGGGGGTCCCCATTCTTCAGCCAGGGTAATATGTGCCCTTCTGCATTGTATGACATAGTTGCAAGTACATGGCTGATGTCTCTGTCTTTATAATCAGACTCCTCCTTCACAGGAACACAAAAAAAATCATTTAAAGGTACACTTTGTATTTCTTCAGTGGGAAGAAGTTTTGCTTCTTAATTTTCTATAAACATAGTAGTAATATAATAAGTAGTGGAAGTAATTGCTAAGTTTACCCGCAGTTCCCTCTGTACTACAACACAGTGAAACGAATGATTTCTCTTGCTGTTAGAATCATAGTCATTGAATGATTTATGTTGGAAAAAATCTTTAAGATCATTTAGTTCCACTGCCCCTGCCACAGGGATACCTTCCACTAGACCAGATTGCTCAAAACCCCATCCAAGCCGTCCTTTAACATTTGCAGGGATGGGACATCTGCATCTTCTCTAGGCAACCTGTGCCAGTGTCTCACAACTCTCATTGAGAAGAATTGCTTCCTAAAATCTAATCTAAATCTACCCTCTTCTAGTTTAGAGGCGTTACCCTTTGTCCTATCACTATATGCCCTTGTAAAAAATTAAATACAAAGTTGTTGCGATTGGACATTATCTGAGAATCCCAGTTAAAATAAAAGCAAGCAAAGAAATCAGGGTTGCACATATAGGATCAGAAACCAAGTAAATCAAAAAATCTCTGTGTTCTGAAGTATTGCCCAAATGAAAAATAACAGACTGACATTAAATTGCAGGTGACAGCCCACTAGAATCTGAAGCTGTTGTATGGCTGTTTTCACAGAATAAAACTCATCATTGAGGTGTACCTGACAACAGGGCAGAGCATCTTGTGCATACACTGCTACTTCAGCATTCATGCTCTTTGGACCAAGTTAACTGGAAGCTACGGGGAAAACAGAGGGTTGGGAAAGGAAAAAAAGGGCTGACTGGGCTGCTGCAAGGCTGGGCAGCTGATGCCTAACTTGCTGCCTGGGAACAAGGTGGTGGCAGTAGGTTCAGGAGCTTGGGCAGTGTTAAAACCGCTATGAGCCTGTGTGGGGATTGCAGGAGGGGACTGGGAGACTGTGGGAAAGGAGGTCAGATGGCTGCAGGCTGAGCAGGTGCCACTGTGGCCTCCGGCAGTCAATGGCCACAACTGCTGTTTTGCCAGCAGGACATGTGATACCTTGGCTGGGCAGAGGGATGCATGACAGAGCTGCCAGAGGAACGAGGCTTGGCAAACCTGAGGGTGGGGATGGAAATCTGAACCCTCAGGCTAAAAGCAGGGAATGAGTCAAGTCCAGTTTGGATGCAGAACATGACAAGCAGAATTGCAGCTTATTCAATTTTCCTACCTAATCTTGTCTTCATAGTGATTTCATATGCGTCCGTTGTTGGTTTATGTGCCTTCTTACTGTCAATTATATGAAACATAATAGTTTTAACTAGCTCTGATGTTAATGTTAGAAATGTGTAGAAGAAAACACAACTTTGAATCTCAAAAATATTCTTAGCTTGCAAAGGAAACAAACTTGCCTTTTTATTAGTTTTTATAAAAACCCATGAAGTTTTCTTATGTCAGCATCCACAAAAAGGAGTCAAAATGAGAGACCCATCTTTCTAAAACCAGTATGTATAAAAACAAGTTTCTAATTGCTTACCAATGTTAATGTGAGTTGATAGCGCCTAAAAGCAGATATTTAAGTGAAATCTCATGCAGCTTGTTTTAGAAATCTTGGCTTAAGAAGAGCATAACATATGCATTCATCCACCATTAGTGATTCTGGCTTACTGAGTTGGCTGGACACAGTGCAGATTCCTGCTTTGTCAGCACTTGAATTTGGAGGAGGCATTGCCAGAGATGTAGTTCTGCATAGCCAGGAAACAAAAAGACACTCAAACAGGACTTAATATCCTGTTTGATCTGTTTCACTCAAAACAAATGTTTAAACTTTTGCTTGATTAAAAGTAATCAGTCTTCTGGACTACTTTATCTGACTATTTTGCTTTAACAACCATATAAATATCAAATTTTGCAGAACATTAGAGAGTTTTGGATTTTATTCTCAAAGTTCATATTTTATACCCAGTGATTCATAAGTTTTTTCATGAAGTTATGATCTAATATATTTGAAGTATATAGGAAGCTAGCTACAGGGATATGGTTTATGAGTTCTCTTCAGACTTACATGTTCAAAAATATAAAAAAGATATTATTGTGAATATATATATATAAAAGTTATTATTGAACTGCAAATTCAAGGGTAGAGCTGTTCATTGAAGAAGAATGGCCAGGCTACTGTGAAATGAGATCTCCTGCATGTAGCATATTTTTAATGAAAATTTTTTCAATGAAAATTTTTTCATGAAATTAAGTTCATTATGCAGTGATGCCAACTCACTCTCTTTGGATGCAATTTGGTTGGCATTCCTAAACTTTCTGAAAAAGAAAAAAAAAAAGAAAATCTGAAAATTTCTTTAAAATTTAGTATGTGAATAATGTCTGTGGTTCCTTTTTACTTTATTTAGTAGTGACTTCTCTAAGAGCTAGTTTATGTAGGATATTTAGGAGAACACATGTCAACTACAGATTTCCATGCAACAAGCAAATCGGTCTACTCTATCCTGGATTTTGCCATTCTATGAAATGGAGATAGTACTTTTCAGTCACAGAGTTCTTTTTACAAGAATTATTATTAACAGCAGAAAAGAGTGCAAATGCAATAATGCTGAGAGCATTATAAGTAAATTGTTACTGTGTATGAAGGGGTCATGATGATAGATCTTTATGCAGCAGCCTGCTGTCTGCTGAATAGAGCTTGCCGTGTGAAGTACTTTGAATACTGACAGAGTGTTCACCAAAGATGTACATGTGAATGACCTAAATGTGAATAGTTTGAACTGTATAACTGAGTAGGAAAAACATTTTAAGTACGGATTCCTTTTACAAAACACTGAGGTGGGAAAATTAGTAAAGAATGAAGCAAATAAAACATAAGAAAAAAAGGGTAAAATTATCTATGAAATAAAACCCCTATAGATTATCCGGATAAGATAAAAAAGAAATATCAGTGACTGTGATAAGTAAACATGGGTTTAATAGATAAATATATTAAACAGTTCAAATTAGAATGCAAGACCAGCAGAGATAAACAAAGCAAGCACTAACCCTACTGAAATGTGCAAATGCTCAAATAAACGATAAAAACGTCCTCATGAAGGAATATGTAAATTGTATTTTAAAACAGAGGGGAAAAAAAAAAAAAAGGCCTGGAACAGCCTGAGAAAAACTTAACTAAGAAACAAGAACACATCTGGATCATGGGTACATCATATTGTATAATATTTGTTAAATTTTAGTTCACATTGTTGTTAGTATTTTCCTATTTTGTGATTGAAGACATATTTTAATCAGCTTTAACAGTTTTCCATGGTTCATTTCATTTTTTTCTTGAGCTTGAAGAAGACTAAATATAGTATTTTTTTTAGTCAACAATCAATACTGTGAAAGATGAAGAGAAAGTTAGTAAAATTATCTGATCTGCTTTCTTTTAATTTAACCTTCCACAAGTTTCAAAATTGCAAAAGTAAAAATTAGTACAATTTAAAAATGAAACATGAATTAAAAATCAAGAAAGATCAAAAAGAAAAAAAATTAAATCAAAATTTGAGATTCAAGAAAGCCAATGCTTTTCATACCAGTAGTACAATATCTTTCCAGTTTACAATTTTCTGATGAGAAAATATATTGCTAGAAAGACCCTTGCCCACAGTAAAAACTAGTTTTTGTGATGTTTTGGGAAGAGATTGCATATTTTCAAAAAGGGCTTTTATATCACTATACCTTTTGTGCAGAATTCAACCTGATTAATGCATCTGGATTCTGTTGTAATAAAAAGTTCTGAAAAGAAATTGTGCAGTTTTAACAACTCCAAGAGCTATTTTTCTTATTATGGATTGGGTTTCTGCAGCCAAACACTTAGTCCATCTGTCTGTGAGCAACTTAAACAATAGCATATGTACATAGATGAGTGACAAAGGGATTTTAATTTGTATGTAAGCACAGAAGTCAAACCCCCAGAAATCCTGTGCTTTATCTATTTTGGCCTCATTGTTTGGCTATTAAAATTTCATTTTTCCTTTATCTTTAATTGAAAAATTGTACAGGAAATTTGCATGCTTGTGTGATCTGGTAACGATTTACAGGTTTTTGAAGCTCCATTTTGCAAATATGAAGTTTCCCTACTTAGAACATGAAGTGGAGAAAAAAGGAACAGAGAAAAGTAATTTAAGAAAGGGATGAAAATAGCGTAGGAGCGGAGAATGGTAAGTATCACATTATTTAGTTCTTATTTCCACAATGATCAAATTTTGTAGATGACTGTGTTTCCTTTTATCTCAAATGAAAAACTTACTCAAAATGTAATTTTGAGTTAAAAAATTACTTTCTATATTTTGATATTATAACATGCTTTCTTGAATATTCTCCTGAAAACTCCCTTTTTCCTTCTGTTCTCCAGTAACTTCTCAAAAAAGATCAAGAAAGGCTGCTTAAGCTACATATAGTGACCATTCCTATCCACCTGCTTAAAACAGAGATGTTTGCTTAGCAGTAACTTTAAAGATAGAGTAGGAAAACCTGCTGTAATACTTCTCAGGCTTTCTTTCCTCTAGAAACTGTATTAAAATGTTCAGTTCTCTTTTCTCTGTCATCCAATGGATTAAATCTCCTCTTGCTTTGAGATCCAGGTTTAAGCTCTCTCAGACTCTGTCTCCAGGTTCTTACTGTCTTTCTGTTTTTTTTCCTTCCTTTCTATAAGGCCTTCAAAATTTGTAGTTGCCACATGTTTTAAGACCTGTGTAGATAATGCTTAATGCATTTGAACATGGCAAACTGTTTAAAGTTTGAATATAAATTAAGTATGATATAGACTTACTGCAGTAGGCTTTCAAAATAAACTTGCTAAAATGTTGCATCACCCATCTCATATCTAAATCCTAGACAATGACTGTATGTTCCTGGTACCTATTTCGTTTTTCTCTTCTGTAATTATATGTAAAAGCTTCACCCTTTTTCGTTCCTCCTCCTTTCTCTCCTGCTTTCTTTCGCTTCTCACACTCCCTGTTTCTTTCTCCTTCCTCTCCCTTTCTGTCTTGCTCACCACCCCTTCCTCCTTACTTTTTTTCTTTGTGGGCAAATATACACAATATCTTGCTCTTTCAAGAAGTCTTCAATGGGAATTGTTCCCCCATTGTGTGGTGTAGGTCACTGCAAACCGTGGTTCAGATTACTGGTTTAGCATAGTTGTTTGGATGAGTCTGTACAAGTCGCTTGAATTCCTGGAATTCCTTCAGAGCTTTTCTGGCAATTCTGCAGTGATTATTCATCAGTTCGTACTCAAGGACACATAAAAAGGCAAGAGAAAGCCCAAGTAATGAACTGTGGAGTAGATGTGACATAACCACTGGGTTACTCAGAAGTGACAAAGGCTTTCAGGGAATATGTATAGTCAGTGTTTATCTGGAGAATTATAGAATAAAACTGTAGTAGCAGTAGGGCAAGACACAGCTGTTTATTCAGCTTCCAACATAAGCTTTGCTTGCAGTAACCTGTTCTGGCTATGTCATTCTAGTTATAAAATTCATAGTTTAAAGGCAAGATGAGTATGTTGACAGAAGTTGTAACACACTTAGATAGTCTCTGTCATAGTACTTGAATGACTGGACTGTTTTCCACAGATGGTAGTATAGCAAGTGTAAAAGTATTATCTGTCCTGACTTACTCAGCTCTTCTGCTTTGTATTGACCATTTATTTGACCATTTCTGTGTGAAATAATAATGAGGAAAGGCTACACACTAACAGTAGAAACATGGTTAAGATTCACATTTTCTAATTTTTATTTTTGCAGCTTATTTAAAACGTAAAGCTACAAGATACTCTTTTAATTATTATTATTGTTCTTAAATATGATTAATAATGCACTAAATTACTTTTCTTCCACTTTCCCCTCTCCTTTTCAAATGGGAGAATACCCTAGGGTTTACATGTACAGCAATATCTTCCCATTCTAACAGTCACATCTAAATTCATTGTATTTATCTCCATTCTCACCATCACTTCCAGTGAGAACACTACATTGTCTGCTGAATGGAAATGAAAGATAAGAAAATAACAAAAACTCTCAGTCAGGAAATAAAATCAGTTATTTAGGGCACAATATTTCAAGGAGATTGCTTGTGGCTCTACAGGAGCTCGTTTGACAAGTTTGAATATTGCATTACAAAACATTTGCTAAAGGAATAATATATTTCAGTTCTGTCCTGGAGGAAAGGGAAATGCAATGGACCTTACAAACCCTGCCATATCTCATCCTCACGTTCATATGAACACGCCACAATTTAGCCTTGCACAATTTTCTCCCTAGTGCTTCATCTGCAGGAATCCAGGGTTTTCAGTGGCTGTTTTTTTGTGAGCCAATCTAGGAATCTGGTTGACAGAATCTCAGATCTGTATAGTTTAAAGTCTGAGTTACAATGGATATTCTAATACAATTGCTGAGGTCTCAACAATATTAAGACCAGTGTTAAGACTTAAGAACATGCATATGATTACTCCAGGAAAGACTTTTATCACTCTCCATCAGGGACTGTAGTGATAGAATAAGGGGTAATGGGTTCAAACTTAAACAGGGAAGGTTTTGGTTAGGTATAATGAAGAAATCCTTCACTGTGAGAGATGTGAGACACTGGAACAGGCTGCCCAAAAAAGTTGTGAATGCCCCATCTGCGGCTGTGCTCAAGGCAATTTTGGACAGGGCGATGAGCATTCTGGTCTAGTGGGGTGTCCCTGCCTGTGGCAAGGGGCTTGGAGTTAGATGATCTTTTCCAAACCAAACCATTCCATGATTCTATGATTATATCCTTCTTGAGTAGGCTCTGGATATCCCTCTGCTCTTCCCACATAGATCCGTTTTTTCAGTGTCTCCTACAGGCTCTTTGCTCTGCTAAGAATGCACCAACCCATCTAAGACAAATAGAGATAACAGATGCAGTGTTTGTAGTCAGAGGTAAATGAGAGCTACAGCACAGTAAGTAGAGGTACATGGGGAAAGAGAATTAGCTATTTCTCATAGAATTGGAATGATGATGTGTGTATGGGGTCCCAAGGTAAGATAGGTAGCAAAGTCAGGAAATACGTAGGATTTAGTTCTGTTCTTCACAGAGGAGGATGGGATAGCAAACATTTTCTGCATCCTCCATGTGTGTAGGAAAGCTGCTGCTAGTAATGACATCTGTGGATATCATGTGTTGTACTCCTTTTCATTTCTGAAGCCGTGGAGTGGAATAACTATTACCCTGACTGTCCTCAGGGGTACATGATACCTTAAATATGCCTGTGGGACATTCAGTTGTGTCAAGGGACGTGATTTATCTGGATGGTCAAGGGTTTTTTTCAGTTAGTACCAGCACGTGCAGTCCTTCCACTTGCTGTGGCAATGACAGTTATTGTAGTATAGTCTCAATATTATTGTAACTGCATTTGGCCCTGGCTTAATTATGTGTGTGACAAGACTCATCTATCAACAGTGATATCTCTTTCAGTTGGTATATATATATATATGATTCTTTTCTATGCGTTTATTTTAATTTATATGCTGTCAGCTGCAAAGAAGAAGAATTTATAGAATTTTTGCTGTAGTCTTTTACAGTTGCATCAAACGATCTAA
This sequence comes from Psilopsiagon aymara, assembly GCA_024733675.1. Lineage (NCBI taxonomy): Eukaryota > Metazoa > Chordata > Aves > Psittaciformes > Psittacidae > Psilopsiagon > Psilopsiagon aymara. The sequence goes on along the minus strand of JANRGW010045789.1, from coordinate 4,097 downwards.
CCTGTACTGCCTTCCACTTCCTCTGAAACTGAATCTCTCTTTATACTGCTATTTATTTATTTGTTTGTTTTTAAAATGCAATTAAACTAAAGGGTGGATTTTTATATTCTTAGTTATGAAATAATAATTCCATGATAACTCAAAACATGAAGTGGGGGCCTAACTCACTTAGCTGTTGTAAAATAAAGTTTACATTGCTTTGTATATCAATCACGTAATACAGATGACTTTGTAAAAATTCAGCACTTTGTTGAAGCAGGTTTATATGTAAGTTACTACATCTTGTTGCCATTAAAAAACATGCAAAGACATAATCAGTTTGAGAATGAGAAATGAAATTGTCATAAACATTTTTTTCATTAGTGTTTGCACAGTCTTTAAAATTGTTTTAGTTACACATTCATTGTTTTGAATATATTTGTACAGCCATGCTTACTGAGTTTCCTCCAAACAAATTAGGAGGTTACATATATGCAAATTAACTTAATTATGTATTATGTTGATTGGTACAACTGAAGGAGTGAGGAGTTTTGAGACCTCTTATGAGCTCCTTCTCTTAGAAACTATGATCTGACACAACCTTACGGGGTTAAACATGCATAGACAACATTTGTGCTAGGAGAGAACAATAAATGAAAAGCATAATGTACAAATTATATTGTATTAAATCCTTCTCTTCAGCCATGTCCAAAACAGTTGTACGAGTTTTGTATGACTAGTTCTTGAAAATAACAGACTATTTTCTTGAAAATGTTGACCGCAATTACCTCAGTCATAGAAATTACACCTTGGGAATGTTTGACTGGATTTCAGCTTTTTACTGATCCATGTTCATGAGTAAGTATAAATGTAATCATTGAAGTAAAAACAGCTAAACAAATTTATACCAGTTTTTGTTCTTAATATTTTAGCTATGAGATTTCACTTTCCCCACAGGAGTTTTGATTACTAGTACATCATTTCTGGGCTGAATGAATTGTTTTTATGACAGATCTTTCTGGTTTATTTTTTTACATTTTACACTTATTAAAAATCTTACTTCAAGTGATCAACTCTATTATAGTTAACCATATGTACATATACTGCCACACATGCAATTTTTTTTTAATATTAGAGAACTCCATCGCAAAAATGCATTAAGCATTTTTAAAGTATTCTTTAGGTGGTTAAGAAATACATTTTGCATTTGTCTTTTGCAGTCTTGTCCCCCTGAAGCTTCAGATAAAAAGTTTCTATTAATATCTCCAGCAGACCTTGAGGGTAAATTTCCTAAACATTACATTAGAGATGCAAGCTTATTTTTTTGAGGGGTTTGACATGCTTTTCTCCATCAATGTGTTCAACATTTGTCCAACAGAATTTATTTGCTAAAAAACCTGCATATAACAGAACATGTATGTTGATTTGCTATTAATATTCTTTGCAGGATGATAATATTTCTGTAACGCACCAAAAAAAAAAAAAACCAAAACCAAAAGCAGAATTTACATTGTAAGCTTTTTTTTGTGTTTTCTCTCATTAACCCACAGCATTTGAAGCAGGTGAGTGCATGTGTTTTGAATGCAGAAGGAACTGATTCAGCTTAAATTAACTCTGAACTCATCTTAAACTGATTGCTCTAATATGAGAGATTCCCAAGGCAGAATGTTACTTGCAGAATGTGCCTGACCTGCTCTATAGAGACAATTAAATAGAATTTGGGTGATGATTTATTTGTCAGAGAAGTAAGAACAGTAGTAACAAAGGAGATGAAAATGGGTATGCTGGATTCAATAGCTCACAGGAGCTACACTTCACTGTAGACCAGGTAGTTATGGACAGCAGCATTGGATTTTGTGTGTTGCACGTGATCTACAATTTCTTCTGCTACTTCGGAATCATTTTAACCATTAGTCTCTGGGATGTGATACAGGAAAATCATATGTTTTCCATGGTTCTGAATAAATCTTAAATTATATGTTTTTTTGTTTTGTTTTGTTTTTTTTTTTTTTTCAGGAATAGAAGCAATTTTGGTATTCCAAAGAAAATGCCCAGTAATCATGTTTACATTGAAATGAACCATACTGGCTCTGAAGAACACCCAGATGTAGGGGGATTTGAAATACACAAATCATGTTTTGGACCAAATAGAAAATCAGTCTAAAATAAAGAAGATTGTTCATCTTTCAAATATGAATATCTGAAATTTCTACAGTTGCTGTGTTTATTTTGGAGCTGATTTTGAATTCAAAATTCTACTAGGTTTGTCTCGCACTTCATAGCTGAAGTCACTGGTAAACAAAATCTGTAGTGTAATGTCAGGATTTTCTGCTTTGCGTGACACATTTGAGTTGCTTTGTAGGATCTGAACATATCTGAGATAAGTCATACATTGTTTAATAGTTAAAAACTCCCATCTATTTTCTTTCCTCTTCTGCTGTCCATTTTCCTAGAGGATGAAGCTGAAGTGATGAATTCAGCTGGAGAACACCTGGACACTTAGGACTTGTGTCCATCTTCATGTGAACAAAAATCCATACAAGTTCTCTCTAAAGTATTCTGGAAGAAAAAAAAAAAAAAAAAACACCATTGGATTGTTAATCAAATTTCAAACAAAAGGTGCATCATTGACTTCCTAGAATCAACAAGAATGGAAATAAACTGGTGTGCTCTGATCATCACAGAGTTTAAAATTTTAGATATATATTTTTGTTAGTCAACAGCACACTTCATGGACAATATGCTGCAGTCATTATGAAAACAAATAAAGTACTTTATTGAAATCAATATGACTTTGCATTATCTACTGTTACGCAGAGGGTTACTGCAGTAAGCTAAAAAATAAAATTTGGGTTACATTTGAATCAAATAATGCATCAATAATTCTATGTAAAACTTTTTTAAAAAAAAGAGAAAGTTCTTTGGTGCATATTTGTAGTGTTGAAGTATGAAGAGATATAAAGTATCTTTTGGACAAGAAGTTACTAAGAAAAATATGGAAATTTTTTAAATTAATAAATAAATTAGCTTTCATACCAATAATCATTGGTTCCCCATATAAACATATTCCTTTTTTATAATTTAATATTACCAGTGTCCTACAAAAGGCTAATGACAGGAAAGGAGAAATTCTGAACTGTAATCTTCAGCATATAGGAAAACTTAATTTCACTTAGGAACCCTATTGGGACACCACCAACACTCACTCCAAAATTCTTGTCCAAAAGCAAGGAGATCTCAACAAAGAAACTAAACAAGTTTCTGGACTACCTGAATTCTGATCATCTATTGGTACTTCTGTTGATCTGGGGAGTTAGGGACAGGAGTTGTTTTTCCCAGGAGAGTGGATTCTTAACTCATCTGTTTTCGTATTTATCCAGACTAACATTTCTGGTAATTTTGAGAGAGGGGTTAGAGAAAGGCTACTTTTCCTCTCTTTCCAAAGTCTTCAAGTAGTGAAACCATTATGCAAGCAGCTCACCTACTGAGGTATCCTTTGAAGTGACAGGTGCTCTGTCTCTCTCCTTTCTAAGAAAACAACACCACAGAATTGCTCTTTCTCATTTTGTGAGGAGTAACCCCTGTATATCAAAGCTTCACATCTTTTCTAGATCAAAATGGTCTGTATCGAACAGAGTTGATAGGTTGAGTGGTTGTCATGGTTTAAGCCCAGCCGTAAATCTGCTGTGTAGCTCACTCACTCACTCCCCTCCTTCCTTCCCCTCCGCAATCCCAGAAGGATGGAAAGGAGAATTGAAAGAATGTTAATTCCCATGGGTGGAAATCAGAACAGTCCAGTAACTAAGGTATAACACAAAACCCCTACTGCTACCACCAACAATAATAATGACAAGGGAAACAACAAGGGAAGAGGATACAACTGCTCACAACCCACCAACAGATACCCAGCCTGACCCAGCAGTGATCCAACACTTCCGGGCCCCTGCCTCAGTTTGTATAGAGGGCATGATGTGCTGTGGTATGGAATACTGTCGCGGTTTAGGCCGTAAATCAGCCAGGCAGTTTTCTACATGGAGAATGAAAAGAATGCAACTCCCACAGGTTGAGATAAGAACAGTTTAGTAACTAAGGTATAACACAAACCACTACTGCTACCA
>JANRGW010045788.1:0-13759 GCA_024733675.1 Psilopsiagon aymara | reverse complement strand
CAAACTTAAACGGGAGAAGTTTAGATTGGATATGAGGAAGAAATTCTTTACTGTAAGGGTGGTGAGGCACTGGAATGTGTTTCCCAGGGAAGCTGTGAATGCTCCATCGCTGGCAGTGTTCAAGACTGGGTTAGGCAGAGCTTTGGGTGGCGTGGTTTAACAGGAGGTATCTCTGCCCATGGCAGAGGGGGTGGAACTAGATGATCGTAAGGTCCTTTCCACCCCTAACTACTCTACAATTCTATGGCTTCTGGTAGTAAGGGCAATTGCACGCAACAGCTGTCTCTTTATTTTCAAATTTTCCTACCCGCCAAAAGTAAGTAACTGCCTTTAGGAATAGTCCCTGGCCTGCATTAACTCCCATACTATTCCCACATATTTTCTGAGAGAGCTGGCTAGTTGACAGAGGTCAAATTTATGGCTTGGACTCTTCTAACAGCCTAGACTGAATTGATTTCTAGAGTTAAATAGAGTAATCTGGTACCATTTAATTTTCAAATACACTAGGACTCTTCTATTTTACAGTTGACTTCATATGAACAGGCTTTTGCTTCTGTGCAGGACTCCAGTAATTTAGCTGGAATTCCACATGACAATAAAGTACTAACGCTGCAGGTGCAATGGGATCGTTAGGACCAAGCTGAAGGGAAAAGTAAAATGTCAGTGTGAGATGAGAAAAAATATGAATAGATAGTTGTTGGCCATGATAAAAACTAAAAAATAAAAAAAGAAAAATTGGTCAGGTTCCCCATGAAAGACACCTGTAAAAAAAATGGTTTCAGCAGAATTTTGGTGTGACCAAGATTCCAACAAGTATCTGTAACTTTGGGAACTTTTTCATTTTTAAGGATAGAAAAAATATTGCTTTTGGTCTTTTAACTTGACCATAGGAAAATACTTTGTTGGAATTTTAAGTCTTTTACTGTTTTGCAGTATGTATGCACTATTGCAGAGGTCTTGGCTTGAACTTTAATGTCCTAGGAACACCTAAGTGTTAACTGTGGGTTGAATTTTTATAATGTATTCTATGTTCAACAATCTCTGCAGTAAACAACTAACACATGAGAAGAAAAAAGGTCTGCTAGAGAAATAGTAGATCTGTTTTCAAGTGAGTTTTGCAGATAACTTTAAGCTTTTACTGAAGAAAAAAAATGGTTTAAATACTAATCAAACTGGTGCTGATAAATCTACAGTCATTCAATAGATGGGCAGAATTGGCTACTGTTTTTTAAAAAAGAGGGGGTCCCAACATGACTGATTGGAACAGATTTGGCCAGCAGGGGAACTGGCTCTGTCTGACATGGGGGCAGCCTTCGGTGTCTTCCCACAGAAGCCGACCATATAGCTTCCCGCTATGAGAACCTTATCACATAAATAAAATACAGACATGTAAGTGGTTGCTGCAAATTGATTGGCAAAGTAAATAAAGGCAAGGAATAGGTTTAAAGCACATAACAGGTGCTGGGGGAACAGGAATAAGTTTAAATATCAAATTAGAAAAGGAATCCTTTGGTAGTGCAAAAGTAAGCCCTATATATACTATACCTATCTATACCCACTTTTCAACAAGGGTAATGCAAAGCATTCAGTGCAGCTTAGTTTAAACAGAACTTAATACAATTATAGGTGAGTTTGTTCAATTTGTCTGTGACACAGGGTTGAACTTGAAAAAGGAATCGAAGTGAAAATTCTGTCCTTTTGTATCTGCTGATAGCAATAAGCTAATGATAAAACATGAGCTAAAAGCCTTACCAGCTGTGTGGTCTCACTGTAAAACAAAAGGAGGGGATTTAATTCTTAATTGATTTTCCCTGAAAAGAAGAAATCTCTACTCCACAAAGTGAAAACAAAGATTTTAAAATAAATTAAAAATCTATCAGGTTGAAGACAAGGTATTCTGTACCACAGAATCATACAATCATACAACGGTTTGGGTTCGAAGGGACCTTAAAAAGGAGAGCAGCTGTAAGGTACCCCTTGAGCCTTCTCTTCTCCAGGCTGAATGGCCACAACTCTCTCAGCCTGTCTTGATATGGGAGGTGCTCCAGCGCTCTGATCATCTTCTTTTCTCTCTTTGGGACTCACTCCAACAGGGCCGTGGCCCTCTTTTGTTAGAGAACCTATAGAATAGATATACATATTATGTCAGGTAAAGTAGTGTAACCCTGAGTTCAAAGCATCTAAGAACGTGACAAACTACTCATAAGGAAACAACTCCATCTCAGACTATCTGTTCCATTGGTCAGAAAAAATTTGTAAAAAAAACTGCTCAAACCAATAAAATTTGCACCTTGTGCTATCCTTTTTTTGAGGTACAGTTTATCTAGGCTCATTTGAAAAATTACAATTAAAGTTTTTATCTTTCTTGCAGAATTTTTATGTACCCTTTGGAGACTCAATTTTTCTGCAGTGCACAAGGCTCATAAATTAGACACTTTGAAACTGAGGATATTGAGCAAAGAAATATTCAAGTTTAGATAATATATTTAAGAGAGCCTGTACGGGCAGACAGACAAAAGACTGCAAAATAGAGACAAGACAGTCATTAGGCACACAGGCAATCTGTGAAATATAATTATTTTCAGTCACTCACATTCTTGCTCTTCTTCACTAGCATATGGGACAAAGTCTCAAGTTCAGCACCAGTTTGGAGACAAACAGTGGAACCTGCTTCAAGAACTACTGGTACTTCAGGCTTGTACGTTATAGCTCCAAATGAGCAACAATATGAAGTAAGAGTCTGATATAATGCCGATGTCTACTATGCAGATGACTGTCTCTCAAGTAATGCAGTCGTGTCGCCAGTGTAGAGAAAGAAGTGTTAGCAGGGCAAAACTAATCTCTTCCTAAAGCAGACATTTAAAATCAGTCAGATGAATCACTTCCAAGAAGTGCCCATTTCTTTCAAGTATGGGACACTGATAAAAGGATTAGCCCAGCTGCAGATCTTTGCAACTAAAATACAATAAATAAATCCCAGTTTCCACACAATTGTATACCATTATCTCACAGTCATAGGCATTTCTCCAAAGCTTAACGATCCGGATTGGAATGTTTCATGCAATTTAGAATAAAATATTGTCTAAAGACTTCTCCACTATCATCAGCAAAGCAGATATATGAAAGACTCTGCCTCCTTAGTTTAACTAATTAAAAAGTAAATTTAAGGGATTCACTAGTTTTCCAGAAAAAAGAGAGTCAAAGAATTTAAGCTATCTAATCAGAGAAGTAGGTCAACATATTCTTTAATTTAGAAGGAGAAAATAAACCACAAGAACAGCCAACTAGATAGACTTGATTTTTCTCTCTTTTAGGCTGCAAACTAAGAAAATTAATATACAAACATGAAGTTTGAATAATTTAAAACACTGTGACAACTAACCTCATTTCTTTAGTTAATAAAATTAAAGGAAGTCTTCACAAAATATTCTTCATTGCTATTATAAGTTCAATTCTGCCTTTCTGGTAGCAACAGAAGGTCAATTTAGTGGCTTTGGAAGACCCACCAGTAATGACCCAGAAACAAAATAAGCATCATGCCATTAGCAGTCACTCAGCAGACAGTAAGCAGGTGGAAAATGATTTTTTTGTGGTTCAGACTCAGCTCCTAAATAATGATCCTTAATTTCCTCTGAACTGTCTGAAAACTGCCTGTAGAAGTATTTCAAAAGGAATTAAGGAAGACAGATATTTGCCAGATACTCACCTTACTCATTCAAAAAGGGACTTATTTGAAGACATTCTAAGAGCTGGATGAGGTGGGCAGACATGTAGTTTAGCCTCAGAGTCAAAATAGAGGTTCAAAAATATGATTTACAGTTCTAGACTAGAATCATAGAATCATACAATTACAGAATGAACTTGGTTGGAAAAGACCTTAAGATCATCAAGTCCAACTATTACCTCAGGACTGCCAAGTCCACCACACTAAACCGTGTCTCTGAGGGTCTCATGTGCACATTTTTTGAACACTTCCAGGGATGGTGATTACACCATTGCCCTGAGCAGTGGAACAAACAGTGGAACCTGCTTCATGACCTTCCCCAGCACTGGGGTCAGGCTGGCAGACCTGCAGTTTCTGGGAATTTCCTTCCTGTCTTTTTCATAGAGAGGCCTCACACTGGCAAACCTCCAATCATCTGGGACCTGGCCACTAGACCAAGACAGCTGATAGATGGTGCAGAGTGACTTAGCAAGCTCCTCTGCCAGCTACTTCAGCAGTCTTCCATGTGTGAAACCCATCTGGCACCATAGAAATGCAGAAGAAAAAGTGGAGCAGGAGGTTGCTAGCCATTTCTTCCTGAATTAGGGGGACTCCAATCCCCTTCTCATCTCTGCCATCCAACTCAGAGAACTGAGTACCCTGAGGATGGCTGGTGTGACTATTAAAGACCGAGGCAAAGGCAATATTAAGTAGCCCTTTCCTCAGCCTCAGTCACTAGGTTTCCCCTAGTATCCAGTAGACGATGGAGCTTCTCCTTGGCCCTCCTTTAGTTGCTAAAACATTTGGAAAAGTGTTTTTTATTATCTTTTATGGCAGTGGCAAGATTTAGTTTCATTTGTGTCTGATTCTATGATTCTATAAATCATTTCTGCAAAATACAGCAAACCCTACTACTATTTCAATGGAGAAATACTGTCTCAGATCATTCTCTCTTTATTGTTGAATAAAATTGTGTGATAGGAAATACCATGGCTGTAGTACTATAGCATAGCTCTGAGTGAGTGTTTCTTGATTTATTTCCTGGTTTTGCAGTAAGACGTGTATATACTTTTAACAGAGGAAGTTGGGGTTTTTTGTTTGTTGTGTTTTGTTTTTTTTTTTTTTTATTGGAGGGTGTGAGGTGTAGTTAGCTGAGGTGGTATTTAATTAAGACCTTGTCAGATTTACTGCGCATGCCATGTCTTTTCACATACTTCATTGGGTGAGCAAGCCGTAGTAGAAAGAGGATGACCTATAAATAAAAGTAACGAACTGCAGCACACTTTGACCAGATGAAATTATTGACAGAGAAACACATCCTAATAATTAAATAAAATTGTTGAGAAAAGGGAAAATGCTGTATTTTCTGATTTTTGGTCATCGTGACATATGTCACAAGGTGAATACATAAAGCAGTAGGTGACAGTCTACATTCCTCACTACAGCATGTGGGGTGGGATTCAGCAACAGAAACATATGTCTCTACTGCCATTTTAGGCACTGTGGGGGTAGCTTGGCAACTTCTAGCTGAAGCTCCAGAAAGTTATAAGTTGCCTGTAAAGATATGCCATCTTCAAGTAGCATCTTAGATATAACCAATGCTAAATGATCATAGGACAGCTCAGGCCAGTCCTTATTTTCCTTGCAGAAGCATATACATGTTGGTGTGTTTCATTGTGTACACACACACAGAAATATGTACACATGCATACGTGTCACCCACAGTCAACAAGGTAAGCATCTATATTTATCTCTATTTATGTATGTGTATCTGTATGCATATACAATTTCCTTTGCACAAACACAATAATCTTCTGCCTAGCAAAATGACAGCTGAGTCCAGAACAAACTTTTCTCCAGACTGCTGCACCACTTACACCTCTCATAGGCTACCGTGACTGCCATGTTCACTGAGTCACTTTAACTGGCTCTGCAATCTTCCCTCAGCAGCTAATGCACAATGATACCTGCTCTCCAGCTGACATTTTTCTGGTGTAGTGAGCATTTTAGTACAAGTATATTCTCTTTCTGTCCTCTAATCTACATGACCTGAACTTCTAATGAGGCTGAAGGGCTCTTCCAAAGAAGTGTCAAGCACCATCTGTTTTCACAGACGAGTTCTCAGTCACTATTTCCCTGTTGTTGAAATATTGTCAATCATTTGCTAAGGGTCTAAGAGTTCTAATAACACTGAGGTATTTAAAGATCCACAGTTTCTTCTCTGCCAGAAAAGACTTTTTTATTTGTCACCAGATAACATTTGGCTAAGAAATTCACTTCTTGTTACTGAACATTACTCATTACTCATTACAGACAATATTCTGAGTGTGTGAATCAAGTGAATCTACATATCAAGTGAGAGGAACCAAGGGTGATCCCACCTCTCCACAGGTGATCGGTATTATTAATGGCAGCATGGAGATAGCAATGGTTAATCAAGCTTGTCACGTCCCTTCTTCTCTTTACTAGGTGTGAATTTGGCATAGTCTTGCTCTTTTCTCCCTCTCAGAGTGCTAGACGATGTGGTTCCTTCTTTGATGGAAGAAAGCAACTCAGACTGGGAAGCTGGGCTGCAATCTCTGGTTTGTCATAGAATAGGAAAAGAACAGAGTCAAGACTGCTTTTCAAAGATGGGAGCTTTTTTTGTGAGGGATAATCTCTCTCTGAGCATATTCAGATTTAAATCTAAGCTGGAATATTTTGTACTCTGTATAAGCAAAGTATCAGAGACAAGTTACCTCTACCTAATACATTCAGTTGATAATTTCAATTTCTTTGCTCTTAATAAAAAGGCTGACATGCAGTCACACAAACAATCATACAACCGTTAGAAATGTATCCATATTTTATTTAGAAGAGATGATTTGTTCCAATTAGAGAGAAACACTGTAAAATAATTGGCATTTCTCTAAGAGTTGATTTCTATGAAAAAGCAATAAAAAACCCCTAAGTCTGAAATCCAAATTTAAACCAACACTTTTATTCTATTTCAGTAAACTCTGATCTCAGTTGGAAAGAATTGTGTAATGATTATATTTTTGTACAAGATGTGAGGAGTGGTGTGGGTTTTTTTCACTGCAGATCTCCTTGAATAAATCATGTTGGATGGAATTCCTCTCACCTGTCCTTAGCCAGATAAGTGTTAGTCATCTAGTTTAATCTTATTTCCCTAGATTGCCTGGAGACAAATGGGCACACACAAAAGATGCCATCCTCACCATCTATGATATGAACTGTACTCCAAATCATCTTACGTCTGGCAAGTAATTATAAAGAAGGCATAAATGGCTAGTTTAGAAGAGATGACTAAATTTTATATAGCTGAAGTTATGCTACATGAACCCCAGTCTCTGACTCAGTGTGACTCAGTTCTTCTTAGTACTGCAATTTCATCATTAGATTCATGCTTGCATTGGGTTTACATGGCAAGGTTTTGGTCCGGGGGCTGGGGGAGGATTGTTACAGGGGTGGCTTTTGTGAGAAGCTGCTACAAGTTTCCTCCACGTCTGATAGATTTAATGTCAGCTGGCTCCAAGATGGACCCATTGCTGGCGAAGGCCGAGCCCAGCAGAGACGGTGGCAGTGCCCCTGAAATAACATCCGTAAGAAGGATTAAAAATTGTGTGGAACAATAGCCCAAAAGAAGGGAGTGAGAATACATGAAAGCAACAATTCTGCAGAGTCCAAAGTTAGTGAAGAAGGAGGGGAGGAGCTGCTCCATGTACCAGAGCAGAGATTCCTCTGCAACCCAGGGTGGTTCACGGTGGAGCAAATATCCACTTGCAGCCCATGGAAGACCCCGCACCGGAGCAGGGGAAGAGTATGAGGAGTCCTCCCCTGAAGAGGAAGGAGTGACAGAGACAACATGTGATAAACTGACCACAACCCCGATTCTCTGTTCCTCTGTAGCGCTGAGGGGGTGGAGGTGGAGAATTTGTGAAGAAGAAGGAAAGGGTGGGGGAAAGTGTGTTTAAAATTAAGTTTATTATTTCTCATTATCCTACTTGACTGATTTTATTGATAATATATTAAACTAATCCCTCCAATTAGAGCCTGTTCTGCCTGTGACTCTAATTGCTGAGTGATCTCTCCCTGTCCTTATCTCGACACATGAGCCTTTTGTTACATTCCCTCTCCCCTGAAGAGGGGGAGTGATTGGGCACTTGGTGGATAGCTGGCATCCAGCCAGGGTCAACCCACCACAATGCTATGGTTTTAAATTTAATTCACAAGTTCTAAATATACTTTGACTACGTACATCTTTACTTACTGGGCAGTCCCATGGGCGTTAGTTATATTGTTCATATAATAAGACAGCATCATTTATTGTCCTCTATTGTGTAGAGGAAAATTTGTTTCCACTTCCTTTGTGCTTTATTTATTCTCTCAGCCTTTCCTTAAACTCATAAAGGAAGACTAACTTTTCCAGTAATTTTCTTTAAAATATAAAAATTCTATATTTACAGATTTTTTTGCAGAAATGCCAACTGTAACTCAATACAATGTAAGACAGCAACTAGCAAAAACATTTTAAGCTTCCACCTATGAATTTTAAAAGAGCTGACTAAGGGGTTCTCTAGTTACTGAATACTGATTTTCAGTAACTTTTTCAGTATCAGGAAGGTTCTGAAAAAGGCTAGTGTTGCTCAAACAAAATAAACTAAAATAGACAAATCTATTTGTCTACCAGCATCAGTAAATACAGGAATGGCTGACATTCTGTTAATGAACAATTAAGAGAATGATTAATGATTTGTGGAAAGCCATTAGATTTTTTCCAAGCAATTTGCTCTTTTTAATGATTCCAGTTCGGTTAATAAAGGTAATGGATGCTGGTGTAACATACCTCCACTACTGTAATGATTATGACTCAATATTGCTTGACATTTTGATCAAGAACTAAAATGATCTGAAAGTAACATGATGCACCAAATGCATGCAGTAAAAATAACCATGACAGGTCTCAAAGATAATTACAGAATCAGCCAGCGTATTTCTGAGAGAGCTGAGAGATCTGCAGGAGTTGGTTCTTAGCTTTACGAAACATTAAGTTCTTCTCTATAACTTCAGAATAAAGCAATATCATTGATCGAGTTTGCTGATGACACATATTTTTGGAACATAATAAGTACAAAGGGAGAGAACAAGCTTCCCAGGGTTGAAAAATATATTGCTTTGTCTGCTGAATGGAAACAAACATGCTTTTCTATTCTGTCACTGGATGTTAAACTTCTGGAAAATAGGAGTCATTGAGAAAGCAGGAGAACTTCTGCTGGTTGGCAATGCTCCTGGAGAGGACTCCAAAGTGATGGAGGAATGACAGCTGAACATCTTACTGCTGTAAGGCTGTGAGGCCAATATGCAGTCATGTGTAGAATTACATGGTTGCATTTCCTTTGTACCAACGTAGTTGTGACTGTCACTGCATCCACATATGCTAGTCACAGTTTATGGTGGTTGTCAATAGCCTGGAAACTGAGAAATCAAATGTCTTGTCTTGTAATAGCATCCTGGGAGCTGAAGTATTTATTTTATAAAATAGTCTAGAGTGATAAAGACTTCCCATAAGCACCTATAGTGAGAGTCAAACATGAATGACGGGTACTTCAGTCCAGCTGCCTAAGTTATAACAAGATCCAACTATATTGGAAGTTGGATTAGACAAACTAAGGCTAAAATAAAGATGAATTTTTACAGCTTTCAGAGAAATTAACCACTGAGAAAATTTACAATAGCTCACAGTAGATATTCCTGACACTGAGAATTTAAAACCAGGATGAGATTCTTATTTTGTTCTGGGCTCCCCAGTTCAAGACAGACAAAGAACTTCTGGAGAGGGTCCAGTGGAGGGCTACAAAGTTAGTTAGAAGACTGGAGCAACCCTTATGAGGAAAGGCTGAGAGAGCTTGGCCTGCTTAACCTGTAGAAGAGGCAACTGAGAGGGGATCATATCAATGCATAACAAATAACTTCAGGGCGGGAGTCAAGAGGATGGGGCCAGACTTTTTTCATTGGTTCCCAGTGACAGAATAAGGGACAATGGGCACAAACAAAGACAGTGGAAGTTCCATCTGAATATAAAGAAAAACTTCTTTGTGGTGGCAGAGCTCTGGAACAGGCTGCCCAGGGAGGCTGTGGAGTCTCCTTCTTGGGAGACATTGAAAACCTGCCTGGATGTGAGACTGTGCAAACTGCTTTGAGGTTTGGACATGAGGTCTCCAGAGGTCCCTTCCAGCTCCATGCTGTGACTCTGTGATTCTCTGATTCTGTGTTTCTCTGATTGTTTCTCTGATTCTTTGATTCTGTGTTTCTGATCTATTTTAAAATCACTTTTAAGCTGATAAAATAGCGTTCAATCCAGATTGGATGTTACGTATGATATGGTTAACTCACTTGGGGATGAGGATATTATTATTTCAAATTATTTTTCTACACCTAACTTAAAAATCTTTATTTTGCATGCTTTATAGCTTGTATTTTTGCCACAGATTTGCCAAGGTATCTTGTCATGAAAGCTATCCTGTTTTGTGCAGTACAAGCTCTACTTAATACTTGCCATACAAAAAATTCTTTACTATACTGACAGCTACCATCTCAATCTCCAAAAGCAATTTCTATATATGCACTTTTTTATGCATACTTTCTTTTTTAGCTGAATGCTTGGCAATATGATGCTATCCTTCTAACTTAAATATAAGGGATTATCATTCATTGAAGGATAGCATGCCATTATGTTTTGTTTTATTTCAAGTCACAGCCAGGTATATGAAAGAGAATTAAATGCAGAATTCAGAGTTTGAAATTCGGGCTAAACACAGCTGTACCCAAGATCCTTGTGGTATACCATGACTTGTCCTATCAAGCACATGGGCTTGCACAGATTGCTGGCACCACAGGAAACTGAGGCAAGTGTGCAAAGACAGAAAAATAAATGTAAAATTGAGCTTTAATGCTTTGTTTGCTCAAGTCCACCTACACTTCAGATGTTCAAGAAATAAGGTCTCATACAACCTAATTATCTATCTGATTAGATGCTTCATGCATTTTACAGGACCTTTGTGGCACACTTTTTTACCTCAGCTTTATTTTTGTTGTTGTTGCTGTTTTTGTTTTGAAATGAGGCAGTTTCCTAAACTTAACATGCACAAAACCTAGAAAAATAATTGAAGTCACTTATTCCAGGTGTCTGAGTGTTTTTTAATAACTTCCTTACAAGAGATAGTTAAGAAAGAAAAAAAAGTGGAAGAAGTTGAAGGTGGGATTGTGACATGTTTTACAAGAACATTAAAAATTCTCATCCTGTGCATCAGTGAAGGTGTAGGTGGCTGAAAGCTGTAGTAACCTAGCAAAAAAGGGTTCCCCAGTTTCTTTCTACATGTGGTGCCAACATAATTCCTCAGTACATTAAAACATTACCCAAAACATCCCAAATATTCGTCAGTGTGGGTGTTTCCTCCCTCATAAAAGTGGGCTCAAACAGAGCCACAGGATTCCTGATGAGGAAGCTGGAGGCAAAAAAATTCATGTGTCTTCCAACCTCCAAACAAAATCTTGCTCATCAAACTGATTCATATACAAAAGAAAGGTCCTTGTTTTACTCTATCCCATATACAATCTCCTGAGCAATTTGTTTAGCACAGTGTAATCAAAACTTAACGGCTTCTTTTATTTTATCTTCAATCTAAGCTGTTCTATTATAAAAGCATTAAAGATATATCAGAGTTCTAGGATCTAGGAACATTATTTACAGTGCAGGAGGCAGATTGTGAACATCCCATAGCAGAGTTCATGTCAGTCCATATTGCTTGTTAGGGGTGTTTCTTCTTAAACGTATTAGTCAAAGGAATGTTTTCAAAGGATCCAAACCCACTCAGTTCAACCAGGGGCTGGTGCTTTGCATCCAGAATCATCACCATTCGCAAGTTGTGTTACCTGAGGACTGTGTCAGCACCTCATCCAAGCAACAGGGTCTCTATCACCATATCTTAAGAAGCATGGCATACTATGTGAAATAGTAGCTATTTTGTCCTTTCTCAGACATTTTTATCCTGAAAAGTGGCACTGGGTAAGGAGATCAAAGATTGCTGTCATGGAAAGTGTTTTCTTACTTTAATAGGTAAGCAAAAGAATGACAGAAGTCCCTTATAGTTTGTGCATTTTCATCAGTTCCTAACACAGAGCTTATTGCATAGCCCATGTCTGCTGAACACCTTGAACAACTGAGAACAGCACTGAAACCAAAATATAGTGAAAACAAACAAACAAACAAATTTAAAAAAAAAAAAAAAAGGCAGCTTCATTTTCCCTGGGAAACCAAGTTTGGAGCAGTTCCAAGATCCCTAGTGCTTGAAGGCCCTGACCTTGGGTGAGGCTGGAGCTCAGCCCCACACTCGGATGTGTTTTTCACGTGAGCAACTTCATGCTTTAGTATTCCATGTCAGCCTTGGAACAATCTGTAGCTATCCCACTGTCACAGACCCTGTCATCCTGTCAGGCAGACTGTTGTAGATTTAGGAGCACACTCCTTCCAAGGTCCTAAAGAAACTAATTTTAATTTCCCAAGAAAACATGCCAAATTGCTTAACACAGATCTAGGAACACTGAAAACACAAACTTTTTTTTTTTTTGTAGGGTAGTTCATCAAGCATCCAGACAAAAATACTTTGAAAATGACATGTTAGAAAATAAACGTTTCAGGCTCAATGAACTAGAATTTTCTGCCAAAATAGATTTAGCTGAACTTTTCCCTACTATCTCTAGCTTTGCCAGCCATAAACATTGAATAAATTCACTACACTGCTATGGTCAGCTATGGGCAGGGTGATCAATTTCTTGGGATGTCTGTTCTAGTGCACAACATATATCTTGTAAGTAGATATTTGAAATAAGATTTTAATAGCTGAGGCAACAGATCATTAGGTTGTATTTTCTCTATACAGTGTTTCTCTTTCACAATCTCAGCTTTTGTTAACTATATCTGTTCCCCTTTAAATGATTTGGATTTTGGTTTGGGTTTTGTTTGTTTGTTTGTTTGTTGGGGTTTTTATTTTATTGTGCTTTTTTTTTCTCCTGAAAACCTGTGACATGCAGCTAACAGCTTTTGTTGCTTAAATACCTTTCTTATGGAAAGACATTATCCAAATTTCAACCCTGCACATCTCTATTACAGGGAAAGACCAAAATAAGTAATCAGCATCTGAGCAAGAGAATTTATGCAAAATTTGGTACAAAGCCACACTTCAAGGCAGCTTCAATGTGTGTCCAATATCCTCATGAAAACAGTTTTTCATGTTACTGAATATTGAACATGATCCAAAGCCCTGCATACACTTTCTGAAGTTTAGAAGTAAGCCATATAACGTTACATATAAAAATAGCAGTGCAAAGCATCAAGTCTCTAACTCATAAGATACCTGAGAATAGTTCTGACAAAGTAGCAAGGATGACTTACCCTTGGTTTGTTACTTGAGCTTCTGACACCCTAGTGAAGAATGTTGAATTGTTTCTGAAACTGTTCCTCTGCTGTGGAATTTTACAGTTGATTTTTAAAGCTAGGCAGCATAAATTCTGAATCACACACATGCACCCTTCCCAAACTCTGGCATTTGAGGAGGTATTTCACAACCATCAACCTGCATAGTTTAGACAGCAAGGGGACTCAGGGAGTGACGCTGTTCAGTTGTCCCACTGTCAGCAATTCCCACTCTTCAAAACCCACGCATTAAGTGACCTCAGCAAGATCACTGCACTTCTCTACTGGCATATTCATACTATGTAAGTGTCATACTGGATCTCTGCAGTATCTTTATATTTTTAAAGAGCAGCTTTTTATTCCCAGATTATCTTAACAACTACAGTACTCTGAAAGCGCCATTTGCTTTAGTACAATCACCCATCACAAAATAATGCAATCAGGACTCCGCTTTTCTTTTTATTTTAAGATGATGTAGCCTATGCCTGGCAATGATTTCCTTTTTCCTTTCCTCCTCTCCTCTCCTCTCCTCTCCTCTCCTCTCCTCTCCTCTCCTCTCCTCTCCTCTCCTCTCCTCTCCTCTC
>JANRGW010045785.1:0-14791 GCA_024733675.1 Psilopsiagon aymara | reverse complement strand
GAGGGCTGGTAAGAACAACAGTTGAAAGTGCGGCGAGTTTGGTATTTCACCAACCAGCAGCTGCCCTCCGGGAGAAAAGTCTGAACAATGGAAGCAACAGCAGACAGGAAACCAGCTCCCCACTGCTGTGCAAATAGGGAGCATAGGAATGTCCTAAAAATAACTGGGCTAAATTAATTTAGTGAAACCAAGAAAAAAATAAGTAAAACCCCAACCAAACCCCCCTGCTAGCAATAGGGTTAACAATCTCAGCCTGCCTCGAGCGAGTGGAGGGTTACGGAGCTCCTGCGGTTCGTGCCTCCAGGCACAGCAGCCCCACGCTGCAATCCCGGACAGGCAGCTGGCTCCTGTCCTGCGGGAGCTCCGGTCTCCCCAGTACCACCCGCTTCTTAAACTTCGTCTTTGTGGCTTTAATTCCCTTTGTGTGCTCGCCTCTCAGCTAAATGACGCATCCAGAACTTTTTAAGAGGGTCTACGAACCATACTAGTACACCCTGCTTCTAACAGCCCAATGATTTCACGAACTCTATATGCATTAACTGCTCTAAGGATACTAACAATGAGCGAGGCTGCTCTACTACAGAGCAGCAGGAATGCTTAGTAGGAGAAAAACAGAACAACTCTGGAGTACTGAACATGCGCACTGCTCCCCTCTAACCCTCCACTTTAGGTAATTTAATGGTCTTTGAATACAAACCACCCTTCGTCCCACACTACCGGCCGGGCAAACGGCAACTGAAGGGACACTGCGTTGCTATAAACTTCTTTCCAGCCAGCACACATGTGTTAAACCTGAAAGCACGTTCCGCGCCTTTGTGGCCAAGCTCTAATTTAAAGACACTTAAAGCACCACAAGCATAATGAGCAACGATCCTCTAACTGTAAAGTTTGTCTGACTGAAAATTAACACAAAGAAAACTTTGAAAGCCTTGGTTTTATGAGGAAAAAATAAGTCTTCCTCCTTTAAACCCCACCTGTGCCGAAACTTTTGTACTTTTCTCTTTTCCCCATTTAAAGGAATAAAAAGGCAGTAACTTCCAGCAAAACATCGCAGCCCAGGGCGCAGATCGGGTCTGGTACTCTCAGGCCGAGCCCCCCCGCCAGCCCCCAGACCCAAGCTGCCGCGAACAAAGAGCCGCCGGGCTCCGGCAGGTCCCGGCGCCAGGAGTTGCGGACGGCCCCTCTTCCCTCACACCAAGTTCGGAAAAACGACCCGCACCTTCGCCCCCCACCTCACCCCCCACCCTTGCCGGACGGCGGGGCTCAGAGCAGAAAAGCGACAGAAAGCGTTTTAATGGAGAGAAGGGGATCGGCGAAGGGAGCGAAAACAAAACTTCGCGGAGGCAAAAGGCGGGCGGCTGAACATGTTTTTGACAGGGAGCCAGCTGCGCGGAGAGGCGGCCGCCTCCAAACAACAGCCCTGCATGTTTTGTCTGGGAGCGAAGCATCCACTGCCATCTTCCACGGGAGCTCAGCCAGGGGTAGGGGGGTCCACTGGGGAGAAAAAGGCCGAGAGGGGAAACAGGCTCCGTCTGGCTCGGCAATACCCAACCCCCTTCACCTCCATCTCCCGAAACCCGTCTCTGCAAGAGACCCCACGCTCTCCAGCTGCCGAGCACGCCGCACCACCGCTACCTTTTTTACTTTTCATCTTGATCACGAGGACTGCCGGACACTCCGCACACCGACCCAAGTTTCTCTCCCTTTGCCGGACGAGGCTCCCCCTCTAAACTCGGCACGGAGGAGGAAGACGACGACGAAGAAAGAAGAAGAAACACCGCAGCGTAGCCAGGCGCCCAGTCCGGGGCCGCTGTGCTGTCAGCAGGAGCCTCAGGGCTCTGCCTCCCCGGGGGGTTTCTGGTGCGGCCGCTGCCGAGGTGGGCTTTCCTCCCCCCCGTCCCTTTGTTCCCTTCTGCTGGCTATTGGCCCCGGCTTGTTAAAGTGAGGAAAGCCACGGGAGGAAAAGGTACACAGCGCCCGCCCTCCCCCTCCTCCCCGTTGCGAGTACGGGAGAGTAACCCAGCGCTGCACTGGCACTCGCGGCTGCCGCCTCCTCCTCCTCCTTTCCCCTCCCCTCCCCTCCCGGGCTGCTGTGGCTCTGTCAGACGGCAGGGGAGGGACGGGCCGGCGCGGGGGGGGAAACGTACCCGCTTGCTCATGCACGCACAAGAGCGCTTCGTGCCTCCCGCTCCCTCGCCTTTCTTCCAGGCAGACGTTTGATCATTAAACTGGAAGAAGAAGGGGGCGGGGGAGGGAGATTTTGACAGCTGCCCTTGACTAGCCTCCTCCTGTTGCTGCCGGACGAACCACCCACTCTTTCGCCTGAATAGAGAGAAGAAAGAGGACAGTACCGCAGAAGGAGCCTTCCAAAGACCAGCGGGCCCCGCCGCCTCCCTTACCCGGTGCCCCCTGAGGGGCCTGGCGGCGGGTGCTTCTCGCCTCGCCCGCAATCCCCAGATGGCACCGAACGAGCCGCGTCCTTCTGGCGGTCGCCCGCCCCTTCCGCGGGGAAGGCGAGCCCCGTTTCTGGGGTTATTTATACATCAGTTCGTAAAAGCTTCTCTTCCCCTCAAGCTCCCAGCCCGGTGGGTGTTGCTGCGACGCAAGCTCGTAGCTGTGAAAGAAAGCAGCCTCCCATCCTGACTCGTCCCTGAGGGGCGAGCACGCGTTGCAGCAACAGTTTATTTTCCTCCGGCATGGGAAAAGCGGGGCTGACGAGTCGATCCCCGCCGCCCCCCACCCCGCAAAGGGGAGATACAGGGGGGACCCTACGGCGCCGGGCTCGGACTTCAAAGTGCCGAGCTCCGGGCTGACGTGTGACACGGGAAGGTTTCGGCGTGGAGAGCAAAACAAACCGCCGTGCCCCACAGACGCGTTTGTATCGCTCCCACACCACCACGTGCTGGGCCGTTGGCGGGCAAGGAGGAGCTCGGGGTGGGGGGGAAGCAAGCAAACGCTTTAAACGGCTGATGAAATAATGAATCCCTACGGCAGTGCAGAGCTCCCTCCTTCCTTCCTTCCTTCCTTCCCCCGCCCTCCCGCTCTGGCGGCGCGGGCATACACACAACCGCGCATTCACAGCCGTAGGGGAAGCAACAGCGTTTTAACAGCCCCCTCCCCCCAGTACCTTGTAACTATTTTTATGTGGCGCAATTACCGCGACCTCGCTGGAGATAAAACAGCTGTTACATCCTGAAGGGGGAACCTGCCGGGGGGGCTGGAGAGTCACGTCAGTTGACAAGGCCCCGGTGTGGGCCGGCCGGCTCTGTTCCGTATGACCGTTGGGGCTGCCGGTTGCCGTGCCGGGCACACTGACTCACGGCGCCGCGGGCCCGCGCTGAGCCGCTCTGACGCGGGCTGTTGTTCCGCGCGGCGCTGAAGCGAGCGCCTGCGGCGGCAGCGCAAGCCGGGCCGTTACCGACCCGACAACCGCCCTCCGCGGGGATGGGGTAGGGGCGCGCACTCGCCCGCCGCCCCTCAGGGCCACCTTTTCGCCGTCCCCCTTCGGTTGCGGCCGGTTCGGTTGGCGCCCGTGCAGCTGTGAGGGGCAGGCTGGCTGAGGGGCGGGTGGTTTTAACCTGAGAAGAAGCGAGCCGTGTGTCTGAGGGACGGCTGACTCAGGCGGGGGGTGGGCGCGCACGCCGCCGTGTTTTGTTGGGGGTTTCTTTCCTGGTGGTTGTTGGAAGCCCTGGTGCCCAGCTGTGAGGGCTGACTCTTCAGCGGGGAGTTTGAGCGTCCAGGCACCGTCATGACAAAAACCAAAACAAAAAAGAGAAAAAGGTAATTACGGGAAGTCGACACAAAAAAAAAAAAAAAAAAAAAACAACCCACACACCAAAACACGTTAAGGCTTTGAAGAGATTTCCCTTTCTCCACACCGCCCGAGCCGCCTCACGCTCGTTGTGCTAAGGACTGCTGACAGATTTAGGGAACCGGCGCTTTCCTCATGCCTTCCCTTTTTTCCCCCCCATTTGTTTGGTTTTGAGGTTTCTTGTTTGTTTTTCTCTTTGGTAAGGTCACTTTTATGAGAGGAAAAAATAAAGTTTTATTTTCACACCGAGATCAAGCCCGCTTTTAGAAGTGTTAGAAGCTGCCTTTCTAGCCCTGTTGGAATGTGGGTTCCTAGGAATTTTCTCAGAGGACGGTAAGATTTTGACTTCAGGTGGCAGGTTTTTAGCTAGGAGGAGCAGCCAGTGGGTCAGTGTGTGTTCATGTGTAGCTCCCCAGGTACAAAATGCACAAAAAGTCTTTTTTTGTACCAACATTCTTCACGGATTTGAATTTGGAGGGGCCTGTCCAGACCACTGGGAAGAACAGAAAGCGGGCTTGTGCCAGCGCATCTTGCAGTTGTTGCCTGGGTCAATACCACAGGTGTGCCTACAAACTCCATCTTCCTTTGTCACTTAAAGACTGATGTGTTTGAGGTGGTAAAGGTTTGTAAAAATGTAGAATGGGTGAAAGAAAACCCCTGCAACCTTCTTTACCGGTTTGAGTTGTCTCAGGTGTGCTGAGGCTTTCACCGTTTTGTGAAAGCCTCAACGCACCTGAAATAAGTTTGCATCTAAAGAGGGCACAGGTGATGCTCCTTAGGAAATATCTTGGATTTAGTACACTAAACTTTAGCCTAGGCATTTAAAACCCTTATAAGTTAATAATAGCTTACAGTATTAGATCCAGAAATTTTCCTTCTGGACCAAAATTGGAGTATCACATGAGTTTGGGTGTGGTAGACTTTTCAGTGACCACTGCCTTGAACTAAGGTCAGACTTCAAAGCTGAGAAGACATAGCCCTTAAGGTGTCAATTTATTGCTATATGTGAAAATACCTAGAAAACTGATAGATTGAAGTGTATAATCTGTTTTTAGTTGGGGTTTTTTTAATTATTATTAAAGTATGACAAGGAATCTTAGCTCAAATCTAAGAAACTGAGCAACTTGATTTTTAGAATGACTGAAGTAACACGATGGCCCATAAGTTGTGGTGGGTGTTGGTATGAGCTGCTTGCAGGGAAAAATAGGTGGTATGGAAGGTGATATGCAACTTTCCACAGTTTTTCTTTTCCCTTGGCATGCTGGTGAGACTGTGCTTCTTAGTATTACCTAATCTGCTGCAGCTGCATCATCAGCAGTAATAATCATATCTCACAAGCAGCTCATGCTGCTCACTGAGCAGCTTTGGTATCTGTGCAGCTCCTTGGGTAAGCAGTGGTATACACATGCATCAAGATGCATCTGTGCCAACAGGTTTGAACAAATTGGTTTAGTCAGAGCAAGTTCAGCTCTGTCGGGAAGCTATCTGCATAGACATGCTGTTAAGTATTTGTAAAACTGGATTTCAGAAAGGGAGAGAAATGAAACTGGAGCGGCTGGATGTTGAATTGCTTTATGATTATTCATATCATAGGTTTATTAATGTTCCGTGGTGGGGTACCCGTTTCTCTGTCCTGTCATGCTGCCATGTATGACATCTTGCACAACTATTTTCATGTTTCTTACAAGTGCTTTGCTTCAAGATGTTGGGATTATGTTTGCCTAACTGTTACCAATGTCTCCAAAGCCATGCTTTTAGCATAGAAATTCTTTAAGGAAGTACTCTGGGAAATTGAGACCTAGTCATCCCAGGCTTGTGGATGTTTGTTATACTGTTTGTCCCAGTTTCCTATTTATAAGCTGAAGAGTATATCTCTCCCTCTGCACTTTATAGGATGTTATGAAAATAAACTCATTGATATTTGTGGACCACTCAATTGCCATTGAAATGTTTCTGAGAAAATTTATTCCTTTATATTCAGAACAGAATTAAGCAGCATGCAGAAAATTAAGCAGGTCATATCCTCAGCAGTGAGAATAAACCAGTGTAACAAATCACCAGTCTTCCAGTGAAAAAATCTGTCCTATGCATGAAAAACCAGGAATTGCTACTGTGGGTCACAACCGTTCTTCACCTGTTCTTATCAATGATGTTGACTAGTCTCAGATGTGTCTGAGGAAAAGGAGAGGCTATAAAAGGCAGATGAGAGGTAATACTATCCTACAGATGTCCCATCCGACTCTTAAATAGCTGAATACAAGCACTGGAACAATACTTACATATAAGTTCAAATTTTTTTTACTGAGATAGCTGGATGGTCTTTATACTGATATAAAAGTTTAATATCTCTATAGCATTAA
The DNA here is from genome assembly GCA_024733675.1 of Psilopsiagon aymara. Lineage (NCBI taxonomy): Eukaryota > Metazoa > Chordata > Aves > Psittaciformes > Psittacidae > Psilopsiagon > Psilopsiagon aymara. The sequence goes on along the minus strand of JANRGW010045785.1, from coordinate 8,620 downwards.
AACCCTGTAATGGCAGTCAGTTGCAGAGTACCATGGTGAGTTGTGAGTTACATAAAAATGCATTTTTAGATTTTTTCTTATGTATTTATTTCATTTACTATTCCCTTGTATTTTGACACAATGAAAACAAGTTCCTACTTCTTGCTTTCTCTATACCATTCATTATTTTATATACTTCCATCATGTCTGCTTTCTGAGGTAAAATTTTTCACTCTTTTCAATCTCTTTTCCTATGAGAACTATTACCAGCTTTTGATCATTGCCTTGGCTTTCTCTCAGGTCCATTTAGTTCTACAATATTCTGTTTTTCAGCAAAGGTGACTTATGCTGCATGCAGAATTCCAAGCAAGGTTATGCCTCTGATTACAATATATATGTATTTGATATTACTCCCTGACCTATTTCTTATGGAATCCAACATGTTAGTCTTTATCTTTTGCAGCTGCTACATAGTGAGCACAGGGCTCTTTCAACTTTGGAGGTTATATAGCTTGTTTGAAGTTTGTCTTGTGCACAGTTGGATCTTAGTGCTGAATGTCTTTGTTGTTGCACTGTTCATTCAGTTAACAGAAGTCATACTGAAGTTACTCACAAAACTTCCTTTTCCCAAATATGTTTTTGATAGCTTCAGACTCTGGCACATCACTATTTTTCACCTGGCCTTTTTTCCTCCTTTCTTGGTGGTCTGAGCTAATGTGTTAAAGGACACTGGACTGAGCATAAGACCTGGAAGCACCATGGTGGTAACCTTTTCATCATAATAAAAACCAACTTTGATTCTCTTGCTTGGACCAGACACTAATTCATGACAATAATTTGCATTTTTGCCCTAGCATCTTACTTGTTTCTCCAGTAGCTGTTTGCATGGAATCTTGTCAAATATCTTTTGGAAATCTAAATAAATTATGCCAGCTAGCTGTGCTCCCATATTTGGATTTCACGTTTCCCTTGCAAAAAGGATAAATCAAAGTAATGAAAACAATACTAAGATTTCAGAACTTCTACATTACAGACTTTGCAACTAGAACATACTTTTCACTTTTTTTTATATGGGCATTCTTGTGGTTACTAATGGTCAAACAAGAACAAAAGCCCCAGGAGTTCTTTATGGAGAGTCACACAGGCTGGTGTAGCATCAGGTTTACAAGCTTTTAGTTCTCAGCATGGACTTTAGTACTCTTTCTAGGTAAGAGGCAGCAGTTACCATTCCTGATGAGGATCAGCTGCTGGAGTGCTCTGTACTTGCTGCCGGGGTTTTCATTTACTGGCAAAAGAGTTATGGCTTCTCTAGCAGGTTCTAGAGCAGTCTTTTGCTGGGGCCTCCTTCAGCTCTTCTCTGTGCCAGCCCGTGCTCCCTTAGCTCCACATGGTCATGTCCCACGTCTGTGCCTCTGTATAAGCCTATAAAAAGATAATATTCTGATTACTGTAGGGGCAACTTAAGTACATACAGTAATGTTAGCTATTAGAAGACAATGCATAAACTTTGTAAATGTCATAAGCACACACTGAGACTAAAAGCTGTACAGCTACTCTGGGGAGTGACTCGTGAAACTTGCATTAATGTAGAAGAAATTTCTTCTTTGTGGCTTTAAGTCAGATCACTGTGTAAAATTAAAAAAGTGAATTGTAGGTTTAATCTTGCTTGGAGTAATAATGTTCACTTTCAGGTTTAGACTAAAAAGTTTGACAAGGAACAGACCCTGTATTCATTCCACTCATGCGGAATTTCTAATTTTTGTCCACTACCGGGACCATCTCATAATGGCTTTGTCCTCTTGCCTTGAAGGAGGGGGCTTTGGCTCTGTTTTCCTTTGTGGCATGCAAGTGAGCATATCAAAATCAGCATGACAAATAGCATGATCATTGACAGTCTCAGCTTAGCTCAAGAACTTGGGGCATGCAAGGAAACAGATCGCTCTTTCCTGAAATTTGAAACTGTGGGTGCAATTTTGCAGTTTGTGCAATCAGTTTTTGCTTATCTGTAAGAAGTTAAGCAAGTAAAGCGGGTATGGCTGACCAAAAAAATATGTGGGTTTAGGGCTTTTTTGTTTAGTTTTTTTTAATAGTGGAATGACTAACCTGTTTTTACCACAGACTGGTTAGTGCATAATAGTAAGGACAAGGCGGCAGGTTTACTGCAGGTGCCCTAAGCAAGAGTGGCCTCCCTTATCTGACCTTGTCTAACTAAACTGGAATGTCTGTCTCCGCTTAAGTTTTTGCATCAACAAACTGTATCTAGCTATACAAAAGTCACTGTATAAATGAACAGCAACAACAACAAAACAAAAGCCTAAGAGATGTTTACACTTTATAGCTGATCTATTTTCAGGGCAGAATGTTAAAATTTAAAATGAAATAACTTCAAAACTATGTCTGGGCACTTTTATTCTGTTTAGTGTCGTCTACTCTAAACAAAATAACTTAATGGTCAGCCAAGTATTTCCTTAGTTGAGTCTACGCTAAAAGTTTAGTTTGTTTTTCATATTTAAGGAGCAGTGTCTAAAATTATTTCTGTCCTTGAAAGACAAGGTTAACTTTGCCTTGCAGAAGTACAAACAATGCAATCATAATGAATGAAATATACTACTAATTACACTAAACATTATTTGGTGTAACAGTAAATAGCATACTTAGTTTTCTGCATGAGGAAAAACCTATCTTGGAATACTTGTTATGGCTGTGAACTGAGGAAGTAATTGTACTGTATCTTAATATTTTGGGAAATAGGAAGTTCTTGCTAAAGATGCTCTGTCACCATTCCCTGCCATAAGGGTGGAAGGCTTGTGTAGGAAATAATGCCCTCTGGGACTGCAGATTTTCCATGCCTTTTTAGCTGAACATAAATGTGAATGTTGGTTATTAGGTATAATAGTACAGAAAAAAACCCCTATTTAGATCTACAGTCTTATGTTCAACAAAGATTGAAAAGAACGTAAACTTGTTAAAAGTAGTGGGATTTTATGACAGGCCACAATTAAACACTGTGTACTGAATGCGGAAAAGCATTAACTGTATGCTGTACCTGCTCTGAATATATGCTGAGAGCTTTATTTTCAAAGCTGTCAGCTTTTTATTTTCGTAGGTATTGCATCCACTTTATTTTTACTACTGCAATTGTTTTGTTAATCCTCAGTGTTACACAATTTAAAATTAATGCTTACATTTTTCTAAGCTAGGTGTAATTTTTACATATTTAACTGCAAACAGAATACTCCTTCAGTACTGTAGATATGTTACAGAGATTTTGAGTGACTACTCAAATTTACGGCTTTATGGCACAGCTTCTCATCAGTTGAGCATATAAGCAGGCTATTAATTTTATTTTATTTACTAAAAATTTACGTACATACTAAGCTAAACAGATTCAGTGACTGAGAGGCAAGTGTGTAAAATTAGGGACTATGCATTTGTCTTGCAGGTGACACTGGTGAGCTGATCTTTTCACCTGGGAGCCACCATGAAAAGGTATTTGATGACTAAGGAAGAGTTAAATTTTCACTGCTGAAAAAGGTGTGTAAGGTTTTTAAAGTGACAGGTAATGGGTGTTGGCTAACTTTCTCTAAAATCCTAGACGTAGCCTGAGGCCCTAGTCTTCTCAAGGCAAATGCACCTTGTGATGATTTGGGACTGTGTTTGTCTGCAGTTATAATGTAGGGTATCAAGGAAATTGCTAAACCTGCATGTGGCCCATCTGAGTGTGAGTATTAGGAGGCAATGAGAGTGCTACACTCTAAGGAAATTAATTTAAACAAGATTTTGTTGATTTTAGGGAGGATCACGGGAATTGGATTGGTGCTTCTGCTCTCCCACACTCAGTAGTTCTGTACTAGGAAAAATAAGTCAAGTGTTGGTGCTTGATTTTAAGACCCAAATCCTGAAGGTTTGCAGATAAAGGAGGATTGAGCAGGGGAGAGAAACAGAAATGCTTGCTCTCTTGTGTTCAGTAGTGCTGACACTTCTGAGTCTGCATGGGGCTTTCTGTTTTCACTATAGTGTGTTCTTTCTACATGAGATCATCAGGATATTTCTTATGAATGTTGAAGTAAAATAATGCACCCTACAGAATTGTTGGTTTGGTTTTGTGTTGGGCCTTTTTCTGTGGGCTTGTTTTTTTTGTTTGGTTGGTTGGTTTTTTTTAACTTATGTAAAGCAAATGGCAGTATGGCAGGCAGTCCTTAAAACTGTGTTATAAGCAATTACTTTCGTGCGATTTGGGCACTTGGATGTTTTTAGAGTGTAAATACTGAAATAGTCCTTCATGTAAATATTTTTGTGATAGTCTTTGTGATTTTAGAAGTCTTTGGGACTCTTTAAATCAACTTTATATAAAATATCTTTAAATAAAGTTATCTCAAAATCCAGAAATCTTGGGGGACATTCTCAGTACTTCTTAGGTGCTGTGTGGCCTGCATAATTAGCTATGTGGTAAGAGTCATAGCCAGGTGGGGGGTAACTGCCCTGGGGCCTCAGGAAAATTGTGGTTATATATTAGGAGACACTGAAGGTAGGAGCAGTTGCACTTGGATATTGTGTTAGTATATAACAGCCTAAACTTTTAGTGTGAATGTTTCATGTCTTGATAAGAAGCAGTCTCTGGACACTTAAGTGAAAGTAGATGAACAAGCTGTGCATTCTCATGGAACAAATACAAATCTTTGCACAGCTGTTAATCATATGTTGATCTGTTAACTATTAAGACACTAAAAACTGTTCTTCCTCCTTCCATTGCCGTTAAAGGATGTAGTAAGAGCTACCATCCTGATACCAGGAAGTATTAGAATCTCTTGTACCTGCCCCACCTCTATACCCATTATAAGGTGTAGCAAAACCTGAGTCTGAGTCATTAGTCTCCTGAGGGGCTGGAATTTAATTACCTGGATGCTTAACAGTCTTATGTGGGATCATCAAGTGGCTAAGGATCTGACTTCAGCTGTTCAGAGATAAACTTCAGGTGCAAAGATATTTGATTAACTGGTTAGTCCTGAAAGGTGGAAGGAAGAAGGCTACACCAAGTTCGAATGACTTTCAGTCTTTGTGTTGGGTTGTTTACATCTCTACAAGGTGCTAATTGTCTCTTACCTGCGAGTAGTAAAAGCAGGTGATTGGCATCTATTTCAATCTCTTGCAAGTGCATCTGCAGACACAAGATCTAAGCAAGCTTCATGTAGCTATGTCCTGGCTAGCATTTCTTTTCTTAAATCACATTAGTTTAAGACTGAGTAACTTCCCCTTTGAAGACAGAACCTTTTAGCCTTAAATGTGAAATGGAAACGTTGAAAGTTTCAAAAATCCTGTTCTTTTTACTTTTCAATGAAAAGCTAATTGATACTGAACCAATGCATGTGTTCTCACTAATTTATCTGAAAAGAAACTGCTGCAGGTTTAATACTAGATAAATAATATATACCTGCAATAAACTCTAGTGAACACAAAGCACTCTGTAACTGTGCTGTTAAATTGTTCACCCATACCTGTTCATGGTTAACATGTCTAATTCATGATAAAAATATAGATGTGCTCAGCTGTGCATGATTATGTCGTGTGATTAGCAGGAGCCATGTTGCTGTGAGCTGTGCTGCTCAGGAGGGCAGTAGAGCAATAGCTGCTACTGTTGAATCTAATTTCTTCTAGAATAAAGAGCCTCTTAATCAGCAGTGATAACGGGATAGGCACTGTGTTGAAAGTGGTGTACAATACTGAAATGGACATGACAACTACTGCCAAAGTGGTGGTCAGTACTTACCCTCAGTGAGGGTTTGGAAGATTAGGGGGGAAAGAGGGGGTTTATGCAGTGCATAGGCTTATGAACTGTTTTATAATTGCAGAAGTTGGAAATGCTGAAATAAATTTAGAACACACCCCATTTTTTTCTGTTTTAGTTTCCCCATTTAAATTGAAGTTTTAATCTGATTCTTTAACACAGACACTGAACCACATATTTGAGACAGAAAAAGATAAGGATTATGTAGGAGACAACCATCATTGCTTGTTAATTAATTTGGTGTCAGTAAATGTTATCTTCCAAAATGTGATTTCTCAAATTGTTCAGTTTTTAGGAGTGGAATAGCTTTATATTTGTATAAAGGTTAAAACTCTGAGACCTATTATTCATGCCAAATAGGGGATGTTGTATTACACAGAATTTTGTTAAATGCAGAAGTTTAAATAAAGCTTGTTTACAGAGGTAAAACACTTAAACTGTTACTTTCTTACAGTGCTGCACTGTTTGCTTGTTTGCTTGTTTGCTTTTTTGTAGTAATACAGTTAATGTATCTATAGTTCTAGTATGAAAACATGAACGTTGCTAATAAAACAATGTAATTTCATGGGTGCTATAAATCTAAGGAAAAGAATAATAGCACAGAATGCTTTTAATATTTTTGCTGCCTCATTTTAATATACAGAACACTTCAGACTGACATTCTGTTCTATATGTACGGATGTGTTCTGGTCTTACAGAAATGTATGTGCTTATGAACATTCTTGTTCAGTGTAGTAACGTGTCCTGACCTTCACTGTTGGTGTGAATCATAGAAGAAAGCACAAAGCAGAGAACATTTGCATACAAAGCTTTGCATACATCTGTGTGTGTATGTGTATGCACACAGTGCTGTTAGTTACGTAACTGATCCTTGACAATGGTATTTTATCAAAGTCCCTTGTTGTCTCTCAACACTAACAGTAATAATGCATGTAGAGATGGAAGATACTATATTGCAAATTTGGTAACAATATTATTTTTGGAAGGCTTAGTGAATGGAATACCCAGCAGAAATGATCGTTCTGGTGTGTGTGATGTGCCAGCATCTGCTGGGTAATGAGATGCCTCTGCAAAAGTTCCCTGTAGACTGGCCAAAATCTAAGTCTGTCCAAGTAACATGTCACAGTAAATTAGTTTTGAGCACTGCTAACAGTCTGATCTGGTCATTGTGCTGTTCCTGCTTCACTAATTAGCTGAGATGTAAGGCTTAGTATTGGTGAAATACCATATGAATATAGCCATACAACTTTTCACTCTCAAAAGTCAGCTTCAGACTTTCATGTCCACGTAGCACAGTGTTATGCATGACAACTGCTAAGAAAGTCATGCTAATGATTATCTTCACCAGTGCACTTTCCCTGAAGTGGCTGAACAACTTGTTATAGAGCATCCCTGTCAGGAATGTCAATTATACTTCAAATATGTAAAATTCAGTACAAATAAGGTTTGTTGGTGGCTCAGCATCAGAAGTAGCTTAAGGCAGCAGAATGGCAAGCAGGTGTCAGTGGAGATAGAAACACAAGACTACCAGGGGCTGCAGACTGCATGGACAAGTAAGCTGCTTTGAGTGGGGGGCTAGCATTACACAAGCAGCCTCACTTTGGTGTTCAGATCGTCTTAGAGCTCGGGAGTGAGACCTTGCCCTTGTTCAGGTTTATGGAAAGACTTCAGTGAGGCAAGGTGCTATAACTTCTAGTTCTGCTAGCATTCAAACTGCTGCACTTCTCATTAGTTTAATTTCTGCAGTATGAATGGACCTGATCAGCAAATTAATAAAGTGTAACTTGCTTTGACAGAGCCAGAGGGAGTTATAAAAGAGATATACTGGAGACAGGAGAATGAGACATGCTGCACAAGAAGCAGTGAGGCTCCCATGAGTGCCTGGTGATGGCATATTGTGCTTTGCTGTCAGTCTGTTGACTCGCATACACTTCAGAAGAGCTCTCTGGGGAGCCAGTTATACGAGTCGCTGGCTGATGCATTGTGAATCACGACAGTACGTTTTTTTGTTTGGATGGGCCTTGAGTGTGCCTAACGCTGCTTTGAAACCTCATCTAATGCCATAGGAGCTTGGGGATTTCAATAAAAGTGGGGCAGTGGGATAGGGAAAACCTGCCCTCACAGATGTGATCAGTCAAAACTGCTTCTGGGTTGGCTGGTCGTCTGCTCTTTAGTATCATGTACTGCTTCTGCTCAAAGCTGAGGAAGCAGCAAGAACCGTTGAGTGTCATGGAAGCTGAATAGAGAAGAAACCAAAACCTTAGTGAGCATTCTGTCTCCGTAGCTTATCTGAGGGAAGCTGCCCTCCAAAGATCTGGCCAGGGCAAAGGCTTCAGGGGGTTAGGGTAGGGGTTGGTGCTGCCAGATGCTGCTTTGGCAGGGAGTTTTCTCTTGGGAATAAATGATTGCTGCTTCTTTAAGGAGCAGGCAGCAAAGGGTACCCAGTAGCACTGAATGAGCCTTGATATGTTACTCTCATAATAAAGAATAGCTAGATGAGGAGTTTTATCTGGAATTCCTAAGGAAAGGAGGTTAACATAATTATGCTGCCCTCGTCTGCTGGTCTGCCTGGGTTCCTCAGTACTTCCTTGAGAAGTTATAGGACAGTTTCAGGTAAATTTTTATGGAATTCACATATCTTAAAGATGCTTTGTTCTTGATGATAGTGATTAAGTAGGTTAAGTAAGGCCTGAATCTCTGCAAAGAAGTAAAGGCTTTGAAAGTGTCATGGATTTAGCAGTAGCAGTCATTTTTCCCCTTCTCGGTAGCTGGTGCAGTGCTGTGTTTTTGACTTTCAGCCTGGGAACAGTGCTGATAACACCAATGTTTTCAGTTAAGGCTTAGTGATGTTTGGTC
>JANRGW010045777.1:0-21524 GCA_024733675.1 Psilopsiagon aymara | reverse complement strand
AGGCACAGCTACAGGTTGGGCAGAGAAGAGATTGAGAGCAGCCCTGTGGAGAAGGACTTGGGGGTGCTGGTCAATGAGAAAATGAACATGAGCCTGCAGTGTGCTTTTGCAGCCCAGAAAGCCAACCGCATCCTGGGGTGCATCAAAAGGAGCATGACCAGCAGGTCGAGGGAGGTGATCCTGCCCCTCTACTCTGCTCCCATGAGATGTCATTTGGAGTATTGTGCGCAGTTCTGGTCTTTCCTCAACATAAAAAGGACACGGAGCTGTTGGAACAAGTGCAGAGGAGCGAGGGCCGTGAGGATGATCAGGGGACGGGAGTACCTCCTGTATGAAGATAGGCTGAGAATGTTGGGGCTGTTCAGCCTGGAGAAGAGAAGGCTGTGTGGGGACGTCAGAGCAACCTTCCAGTATTTGAAGGGGGCTCTGTAGGGATGCTGGGGAGGGACTCTTCTTTAGGGACTGTAGTGATAGTACAAGGGGCAACAGGTTCAGACTTAAACAGGGGAAGTTTAGACTGGATATGAGGAAGTTCTTTAGTGTAAGGGTGGTGAGGCCCTGGAATGCGTTGACCAGGGAAGTTGTGAATGCTCCTTCGCTGGTGGTGTTCAAGGCCAGGTTGGACATAGCCTTGGGTGATATGGTTTAGTGGGAGGTGTCCCTGTCCATGGGAGGGGGGTTGGAACTAGATGATCTTAAGGTCCTTTCCAACCCTAACTATTCTATGATTCTATGATTCAATGGTGGAGTGCAGACTTGTAAATTAAAACCATTACCAACAGAGTGCATTAATTGGTGATGAAAGACTAAGAATGGGGTCTAAGGAGGAAGAAGTAGGAGTGCCGTTCTGCCAACTACGTGGGCCAAATATAGAGAAATTTTGAGTTAGCAGAGGGATGGAGAAATGCAGAATAGTTTATTCTGGTTTAGATATAACTTACTCATAATATTAGTTAATTAAAACTCTACAGGGAAGGCGTATGAAGCTAGTTTTAAGCCAGCATCCGTTCTGTCATTCATTCCTGATGCAGCTATTTGTTTAATTTTTGAAATGCTCGACAAACATTTAAATATATACAGGAAGAGCATTTTTATTTTTTTTTTTTTCCAGCTGCATGAAAAAGAAAATGGGATTTTGAGAAAAATAAAATGGAATAGCATTATGGTGAAATAATTTTGGCTTAGTGGCCATCCCGATTGTGCATTTTTCCATGGATATTTTTTAAATACTGAAAGTGTTTTTTCCCACATATTCTTTCTCTAAGTGGTTCTAGAACCAGTACGATTGAAAAACTGCATATTGAAGATGCTAAAAGTTTACACCATTTTTTGTGTACATGTGGAGAATAATAAGAGGAAAAGAATACTGTAACAAAGGCAGAAAGAGAAAATCCATATCTGAAAACTCAGATTCATTCATGAGTTTTTAAAAATAATTACGTATTCCAAGAAGGATTCTACATTTCATTTTAAATATTCCTCTTATTAGCAGTACTACAATCAATCTACAAGTTTACCAAATGAACAAAAAGTAGTGAGCAGGATAGCAATGTCAGAAGAGTAATACCTAAACGCATTTTTTACTTGGTGTTTACAGAATAAAAACTAATCTACAAACCAGCTCTGATTTCCTGAAAAATGTTAAGGCTTCAATTTAAAGCTGCAGCAACTCTTCAGTGCAAGATACATTATATCCTTTTTAACATGCAATTTTGAGGATCCTTTGTCACAAGCAAACATTTAACCGTGTAATCCACAATCTTTACCAAAGATAATAGTAAAACTGGGTCCTATGACAAACAAGCAAAAGGAGGATCATGTCTCACATGCTCTCTTTCCGAATTACTTCACCTGCATGTACTTCACCAGATACAAATACTTTCTTAGAATGTAAGTCCTAAAGTGTTTCTGTTCTTAGCTAAAACTATCTGGAAGAAATGCTTATAGCTGATCCAGGTTTAGCTACTCTGACCTAAAATAATTTTGGCAGAGACTTGCTATAAATTCATGCCTATAACAAAGCTAGGTATAAGAGCTACATGTATGGAATTCATTATCTTATCCCACTTCCTACTGAGCATGTGTCATGAAAAATGATAAATTATATGTTCACTAGAGCAATAGTATGCCAAAGATTGGAGAAAATGCAAAGTACAACCCATTCTTTCCTCACTGGTTAGTCCTTCCAGCTGTAGTGCAATATGCTTATTATAATAAGGTAAAAGCACTTTTCTTAGGTCCTGAAAAATGTTACCAAGAGTTAGATCTTATTACCAAGAACTTCTTTAAATCAGAATTTCTAAACACCAATAAAATTAAACACAGCCTTTAGCACTTGTCCATGAGATTAAATCTTCTATACATAAGCACCTTACAAATCTGCCAAAGATTTTTTTTTTTCTCAGACATATGATATGTGTTTGATAAGTATCTGGCTTGTTTTCAGGCTTATCTTTTTGTTAAGTCAGAACTGAAAGCAAAAGCCTTAGAAGTAGCTAGAAAAAACAGTGTAATCACTAATATGGCATTACCCCATCTCTTGCAGCTTTTATATTTGTGCTTCTCAAAGCTATGGACAGCAAATTACTCATTTGATACCTGAGCTGCATAAAGAAGATTGCAATCTGGGCTGTTATCAATCTTTTCACTCTGTTTGGGAGATTCTCTGTAAGAGCTCATGTGTACCGCAGATGCTGGCTGCCTACATTATTCTTAGGCACCCAACAAAATGCAGAGGTGGAAAGTATCATTTATCCTAGATTCACTACTTCTGAAAGAAATCTTATTTCTGCATGAAAGCTGTTCTAAAGAAGGAAATGGTTTTCTAGGAGACCAGATACAACCTGGAGAAAAAAATTAGGTTCCTTTTTTATAATACTTTTTTAGTAAGTGACCCACATTACTAAATACCTTAAATAATCAACTTAAATGAAAGAGAAACTTTGACTCATCAATTAAGGTGGTGATTAATAAATCTACAGACAAATGATTTATTCAAAACAAGATTATCCAGGTGGTATTTTTATGCCTAATCTTTTAGAAATGCTTTAGACTGAAATTAAATATATATGATATAAGAGCACTACTTCTTATTTGGCTAAAGCCACAAAGCAATTTTTCAATTTTGTCATTGTTTGTCATTGTTTGTCATTGCTTGTCATTGTTAAATAGAACTTTTTACCACAAAGTTCCCTCAGGAACTCTGGGAAGATAGGAAAAATACAGTCATCGCTGATGGTACAAGTCTGGAGCATATGAAAGATTAACTGACATACACAAAGTCACACAAGTGTGGGAGATCTGGAAATTCAGTTTGGGCATATAGGCTTCAGGCTGTAATCAAAACATAACTATCTGCCTTCTTCCCACTTCTCTGCTTATGCTCTTTTATTAACCAGGTAAATGCAGCTGTTCCAGCATGCCATTGTTAATTCCAAAAATCGTTTAGCAAGTCATTAATTTTTTTTAGATCCTTTGTCACCCACTCAAGTTGGTGAAATGTGTACATGGAATTAATATTATTTTACCCTATTTGTCATCTTATAAATGGACATACCAGAAAGAAGTGCAAACCTCAGCATCTAGCTCTGAATGGCCTCAACAGAGGAAAATATTCTATATTGATCAAAGAAAAAGCGGGGCACCACAAGAAAAAATCTTTTGTGTAGAGTCAGTACAGAATGCTTATTTGACAGGCATAAATATAAGGCCAATGTCTAATTTAAAATATTACAGATTACTTTAATCCATTTCTCACTTCTGCTACTGACAAACCAGCATTTCCATTTCTAACTTTTTTTTTTTTTATTATTTGACCAATCTTAGTTTTAAGTATCTTTCTGTATTTTGTTTGTTTTTAGAGGAGTCTTCAGGTCTTCAGTCAAGGATGAGGAAAGGAGTCATGCAGTGCAGTTAGAAGAGGACTCAGCAGTGAGTTCTTAAGGTTCCATCAAACACTCCTGTTTGTCAAAATACCATGAAAATACATTCCAGCAAATGCACAGTTTCTGATTAGTAAAATCAAACTTCAATTTTTAACTTCCTCTATCAAAAAACACATTAATGAAAGAATTTCGTCTCTTTCTAACCTGCAAAGTTTGCAAAAAAACCCAGAGAGTGATTTTCTTTAAATGAAATGGTTAAGGGAAAGTCCTGTTACATTGCCCAAAATTCTTACTCCTACAAAACAAGTTTAGCATTGAAAACCTCTGCGCTATGTTGATTTTAATGTTAGGTAATCACAATATCAATTTAGTATGTGCCATTAGGCTACTATCCAAATATTTTTTTGAGTCAGAGTAAAACAAATTAGCAAAATGCATTGATAGAATTACAATGTTAAAGAGAGACAGCATAGAAATAAGAGTGCAATTTCTTACTGATTTTTTTCCTAGAATCCAAAGTCAAAGTTACTGAAGAGAACCTGGGATACTGAAAAGAAAGGAAGAAAGCATTGATTTAATAAAAAGAGGCTTACACAGTTCAGAAGAAACAAAAATTTGCATGCATTAGTGGAAGCATATCATTTTGCTCCACCTCTGATTTTAGCAAATCTAACTGGTAAGACTTGCATGTTTGGGAACATCTCATAGAGTCAAAGTCCATGAAAAAGTAACTTCAGAGATTTATGGAACAAAGAAATTACAGATTTACAGAAATTACAGAAATTACCTTGCAGTTCTGTAACATTCAGACATAACATTGCAAGGGGAATCAATTGTGTAAATTGCAGTAAGATTTTTTCTATCTGGTGGCAGTAGGTGAACATCTGCAGGGAAGACAATAGCATAGAAATTTGCCTGAGATAAGTAAAAGAGCAGTTCTGATGGGGAAATACAGAATAAGCATATGTCTGCTCCACACGATATTAATCTTTGGATGGCATTTTATTTATAAAAGAAAAACATCTTTTAATATTTCTTCTTTTGCTGTGGACTATCTGCTCAGCTGTCTGTAGTTACATGTGAATCATCCTTCAGGCACCACTTAACCCATCTAAATGTAAAAAGATGAATTTGGAATGCTATCAAAGCACATACTGAATAAAAAGTGCCATTCTGCCTCAGCAACAACACAAGAGACCTGTTTTTTATTATGCATGTGAAGTGTTTAATTTAAACTGTTAGTAGTTAACCAGGTCTGGCCTAGAGCTATGCAGATCTGGGAAAAAAATCCATAAACAAAAAGCTCTCTACCTGCCTTCAATTCTTTCTTCTCTGCAGTCAAAGGGAGAGATAAAAAATCACTCTGGAACAGATACGTGAAATATCTTTTCCCTATAATGTGCAGCGAAAGAAGGTAAAGTTTCTGGCTCGCACTGAAAACCCTAACAGCCATAGGGTTACCTGTACTAAAATGCCTGGAAAACAGGAATACCTTACAATGGAGTTTGAATTTGAGCTAGAGGTCATCAGAGGAGCATACATAAAGCATTTATGGAAAAGGTATCTTAGATATTTATGGTTTTCAGATGATTAGGTACATGTGGTTAGCTTTCCACAGAGCAATCCCAGCCTCATCATGGAGCCTAATTCTATCTCACAGATTAAATGAACTTGCCACTGTTCAAAAGTGGGTTTATGTATCTTGTTAATAAATGACACTAATAAAATATATTTGTAATTAATAACAAATAAGCTTATTATAATAAACAAATAACTATTCCTCTATTTAAAGTTTTTAATAAAATTCCATTTGGGGGGAAAAAAGGAATAACTTTTTTTTTATCCCTCTGTCAAAAGATTCCAGGAATTTTTATTAGCTAGAAAGAAGGGAAAATGCCAGCATAATATATCTACCATAGTAAATCCATTTAAAACTAAATATTAAAAAATCCAGACGCTGTGTACTCTTTCATAATTAAACTAGCATATATACAGTTCAAACAGAAGCCAAAAAGTTCAAGATTCTCTTTGCCTAAAGCATTTATATTTTCCACTGATGTTGTCCAAGGTTATCTGGTCTGTTTCTGGTATATGGATTACAAATGATTCCTAGCCCAGTGTGAAAAAAGAAGAAATTCAATTTTAAAGAGAGCAAAAATTATTTTAACTGCCGAATCATTCTTTCTCTAGGAAATGGATAAAATATGTACTAATAGACATTAATAAACTAAAAGAAAGAACAAATATGTCATTTATTGTTGGCAACAGTTCTAGAAAAGGATAACAATTTTATTCATAAATTACTCAGAGTGTAATACTGTGAGAGTATCTAATGACGGACAATAAAAATGATGCTGGTAGGACCTAATATTAAATGGTATCCAGTCTCAGTCTTGTAAAAGAACCTTCCCAAGGTTGAAAATGTTTATTTCCAGAATAACCTCTTAGGAATTCAGCAATACTTCTTTGATGCTGAATGGTAACTTTCTTTGTTTTCCTTTTAGGCCAATCTTGGTTTGGTTAACAACAGATTTAAACAAGGTAAATACATGCTTAATTGTTTCTCTTCCTTTACAGTTTAATCTGATCAAAACCTGACCTACCAAAGAATTGACATTAGCCTTTGCTGTTAATATACAGACAAAATACTGCTTCTTATATCAAGATGGATTCTGTTGGATTGCATGCAACCTTGAGAATTCATATCTCATGGTGGCCATAACTAATAATCAATTTTTTAATTTATGTTGCCAAATACTTTTGGATTACTAAATCAAATCAAACAGTATTTAAGTCAGAATGTCCCAAAACCAATGGCAACATAAGACTAATTGAGTTATGTGATTTTGTCTGATTTTTAATCAGTGTCAGAGACCATGCTGGAATAAAATTACTGTGGTTTGTGGGACAAGGGCTAGAGGAGATGAAAATGGATCTAATATAATTTACCAGACCCTTAAAAATATGCCCCACAATAAAAAGAAAAAAACCTTCAACAAGGCACTTGTTTATGTAAGGTGATATTTAAAAGTAATGTAAATATTCTTTTCCAAAGAAATACGTAAATAAGTATCTGAAAACTCATTTGTTTGTATACAGTTCACCCCCACTTCAACTGCAAGTTGTACAGATCCATAAAAATGAATGAGCATGTAGAATGGGGCAGAAGAAGAAGGCAAATGCATTTCTTACACTTGATTGTCAATAGTTGTTTAGATTTTATTGTGGGTTAATTAAAAATCTGTAAAACCTGAGAAGTAGAAAACTTGAGTTAAATTTTATGACTGCGTTTTTTAATAAGGCAATAGATGAAATACTGCAGGTTAAAGTTCATTATTAAAAAAAAAAATTGAAAATAATATAATAATATATAATAAAGTAGTAGGGTGATAAAACGTTACTGGCTGAACAGTTAACATAACTGCATCGTCCTCGTACTTCCAGTAGATGGCAGGTGCAGTACTTCAAACTTTCAAAAACTCATCAAAACTTAATTTTTTGAAAGAGTAAGATGCTATTATCTGGGAAATTTTGCTTACAATACAACATATATATATTTTTACACATGTATCTTTTCACATACATGTATTTTTATGTTCAATATCTTTTTGGAAGATATAACAAGTAGAAAAGGAATGTTTAAGACAAACATTAGATACTAAAAGCAAATTATAAAGTAATGAAAACAGAAAGCATATACTGAGCAGCACAGAGAACTGAAATGTTCAGCATAATATTCATGATAAAATAAAAACCAAACTGGGAACCCTAAAAAAGGAATTTGAAACAAGAAACTTCACATTTATTTCCCTTTTAAATAAATCTGCCTCTTTTTCAGGTGATGGGTACATTTTGTTCCATAAAAGAACTTCAAGATTTATTGTTATGTGTCACTGAAAAATTAAGAACCATGAAATGACAGTAAAACATTTAAAAATTCAGAGATGCCATCAGTAAGGCTGCCAGCTACACAACAAATAAGGCCCTTTCTTTTTCTTTACTGCAAGATTGAGCAATAAAATCCCCCTTGCAGCGGATGAGTCCCCTCTTTCCCAGGGAATAAACAGCTATATATCATTTTCTTCGCATTGCTCAGTATCTGACCCCATGCCTTTTTCACTGCAGATTGCTACAACTTCAAACTACCCTGAAGCCTATCTTATTAAATTCTGTAAGTACATTTAGATCATTAGCTTCATAACAAATAATAAATACAATTTTCCAGGTAAGTTTCCCCATCTTCATCATGAAACCATATTATATGTTCTATTACACGTCTTATTACAGCTTCTGAACAAAGCATAATAGCACTACTTTGTAGTTGTTTTTCCTAGACATCTGCTGTTTGGCCACACAGCACTGAAAGAAGGGAGTGGAATCATCCCATGAGTGTGTTTGCTGTTCTTGGTTTCTCTGCTGATAGTCATTATACCAATATTCATTATTCCACTTATTTCTGGTGTTGCAGGTCATATCCCCAAACCATCTCTCATTAAATTCCAGATGGTTTATCCAGATGGTTTATCCTTACCTAGCCCATCTATCCTTTAACCAGTGTTGGCGTTCATTGGTTTTCCTTTTTGTTTTCTTTCTATACAACCTTCTCCCTGGCTTCTCATGTCCATGTATCTGCCAGACTATTTCACTTTCTCCACATTCTAAGTCAGGTCAAATATTTCGCTGTAGTTCCTATCCCTCTTCCAACTTTCCCTGAACAGCATACACTGATGTCTTATTTCAGTCTTCCTATACAATCAGTTTCAGTTTTGGTTTTGGCTAAACAGCAATTCATTGCCCATCTTCAATGTTTTCCAGTGTAGACACTTGACTCCCTTCTTTTGCCTTCATTATTTCTCCTAGAATCAGGGGCTATGAGGCTATGAGTCCCTTCACCCCAGTTCTAAGGTTCCAACCTTGAATGAGATGCTTTCATTTTTATTGTTGTCTGGAAATCACAAAATAAGGTATTATGTCATATCATGCAAAAAAAAACCAACCCAACTACAAACAATAACAGATTATCCAGAACACTTCAATACCTATTATGCTTTTCAGACCAGTGCCTAATATTGACTAGCTCCCTAAATAGAGAAGCTCGTGCAAGGAAGCCTGGCTTTTGTCACGTACTCTAAAGTTTCCCTGCTCAGTCTCACTGTGATGATGGCAAAGTTCCAATCTTGTCAGTAATAAGGAGCGTGAGAGATACAAGCAATGATGGATCAGCACTGAACATTATGAAGCATCTACTGAGGATGTACCAACTGAGTTTTCCTAAAGGCCTGTTACCTGAACAAATTTTCATGTTTTAAGGAAATTGTCAGATTTCCAAAAGAATAAAAAAGCTGCCAATTCTCCTTTCTGCATATAAATACGTGAATTGCAGTTTTTCAAGGAAAAGACCAAGGAAGGTTTTACATGCTAATTTATTTCCTCTGGCTTCATTCTTGAAACCATGCAATTAGTTTTGGCTGCATTAAAAAGTAAAGTAAATTCTCATGCAGGTTCCAAACTTGAAAGATTTCAACAAGATGGAGAAATTAAATAAAGTTGTATGCAACAGATAATAGAAAAGTAACCTTAATAAAAAGCAGAAAACTTTAACAACAGATGATGATACCAGCTCCACATTTAATATGTGTTCATATAAAGCATACGTGGTAGCAACAGCCTTACAGAAAAACCCACTTTTTATAATTTTCCCAGTGTTCCATCTGCTCTCTGCCTGTTTCCTGCTGTGGCCACTGCACTGAGGTCACAGTTTGGATCTCGAGAACTGGTTTGGATTGAGTAAAAGAGGAATTTTTCTAGTGATGCCAACTATGTCTTTAAGGCATTCTTATTTATTTATCAAAAAAGTACAAAAATCTCTTTTATGTACACAGAAGGAATAAATAGGAGACACCATCTTGTGTGTGTTGCCATGCCTCAGTTAGCCATCAGAACAAAAAGCAGCTTCCAAGCTTTTGAGAATCAGGCTCCTGGCATTTCATTGGAATTCTGCAGCATTTCATTCTTTGTGGTATTTTCTGCTGCCCTTCTCTTACACACATGGACATAACATTCACCAACTTCATCATTCACCTTTAGTTACATTTTTTAAAAACATCGAGAGGTTTTCTTTTATTAGAATAAAAAATATAGATGCTAATTATAGATCAGCCTGAACTGTCTTCATCCAGTAGCCACTTTTACAAGAAATGTGTCACTAATATTTAGGGCTTTTTGAAAGTGGGACTTCTTTAGATTAAAAAATCAAGTTTGCACAAATCAATAAAAATTCTAGCTAATCAGTTTTCATTTCAATGGCTTACTGAATATAGATGTTACATACATACATATATATGTACTATTAAAGATAACAAAATGACACCATACAAGTGTGAACAGGACAATTATCTTTTTGGATAACAAAGATACTTAATGCCGATTTCATTAGAACCAAATAGCACTATTAACCTCAGTCATCTTCCACACTTTCAATCACTTCTTTGCATGTGGGAAAAATAACCTTTTCCTGAGAAGAAAGAAAAAAAGTAAGCAATAAAAGAACAAAGAATTTAGGGAGTAGTCCAAAACAAACAACGTTTACTACTTTATAATATTGCAAGACTTTTGTCAGCCTGATTCAGTCCAGAGTCTCAAATCTATTCCCTGTGAACATATTACTGTTAAAAAAAGACAAGGAAAGAGAGAATGGAGTTTTGACATGGCATTCTGTAGTCAGTTTATTTCACAAGTGTTGAAGGCTAGTTGAAAAAGTGGAAAATTTTTGAAGATGTTGTCAGATGCTCCAGATATGTCAAAAAGATCTAGAACTAAAGCTCTGAATGTGTATTTAAGGATAACACCATACAACAATAACTTTTATTTTATGCTCCCCTTGCAGCATGGTAGCAGTGAATGCACCCTGAATGCTCTTCCTTTATTTGCCACAATTAACTGTGGAGTATTCCTGAGGAATTAATTTCCATTGCGTGTTTTTATTCTTTTTCACATTACCACTCATCAGGATCATAGTACAGAAAACTGCAGGAGGATTTTCCTATAATGCAAATGTTTAGCATGCCACCAGTATATAAATCAGCAAGCTCCCCAAAAAGGCATGTAGTCATGCAAGACAAAGACTACCACAAAAGAGGTGAACAGGGATACCTGAATACAAATAAATTTATGGGATATCCTGTGTACTTCAAATCCAATGTAAATATCCTGCTGTGTGGAATTATCAGTAAATATTATCTGACCAAAATATTGAAGTATTGTGCTAATAATACAGAGTTTCTGAAAACTGGAAAACAAACAAACAACACTACCAATAAGAAAACCAAACAGAAATTACTTTGTGTAGTTTCAATAAACTACACTGGGAAACAGTTCGGGATTCCTAGCAGTCGATGAAAAAAAACCAAACCAAAAACAAACAACAAAACCCCCAAAAGCAGAGCCAAAAGGCAAAACTAAAATCCTCCATGAATCGCGGCTGTAAGTATTTTGACTCATTTTACTGAAAAGCTGCACAAGCAGTTGCACTAGTACTCTTTCCCCTGGCACATTCAGCTCTGTCCATAGAGGATAATATAAGCTTTTTTTTCTTTTCTTTTCTTTTTTTATTCCTCCAAATAATACCTGCTTTAAGTGAAATGCTCTGGGCTGTTACGCACGTGTAGTGGAAGCAAGGCCTGGCCTAATCAGTTTTCCTTTCTGCTCAGTGACAAAAGCAGCAGAGTATTATTGACTCTGGAGGCTCTGCCCAGCCAGAGCTGTAAAGCAGTGCAGGGCTTCTTGCTTACTTGTAGATGTCAAAAGCAAGTTTCCTGTTCCCTAGAGGCTTAAGCCAAAAATCTAATCATGAACACATGCATGGAAGTGGGAGCCATTAGCCTTAGGAAATTAAGTTGTTGAACTATGAGGAAAAAAAATTTAAAGTAGACATTTACTGGAATTTTCAAAATCATTATTTGAAATAGAGCAGCTAGCTCTACCTGAAATGGAGAGTGTGACTGGGCTAACAAGACCATTTTGAAAACACTATCAAAACTTTTTAAAAGAATGAATGCTGGCACAAATTCCCCAAGTAATGATAGCAGAATATAGGACTGGAGAACATTTACTCCAGAACATGTTTACTTCCATATATACACAATGGAGAGAGACAAGCAGCTCCAGAGGGTGAGTCAGTTCATAAAATACACAGAAGTGCATACCTGTCACCACAAACCAACCTAAAATAATGCATTTATAGAGCCTTTGCCTCTGCTAAAGGGTTTAAGAAACATGGGATTCAGCTGAAATAAGGAACGAGAGACTCTCTAGTTTCATGAGTTCAAAAAGTTCAGAGGGCATCCGTTCAGCATTAATATGGACCAGATATAGGATTTTGGGTGTTTTTTTAGTAACACAGAGAAGAAACACTGAACAGAGAACATAGAACAGAGAATAAACACTGAAGCAAAAAATTAAACACAAACTGGCATAATGTACATGGACTTATATATCTAGGATCTAATTAATCAAATAGTTCCTGAAGTCACTGTCTTTCTTTTTGAGAATAGACTCAGTTTTAAAAGGGGAAAAAAAAAAAAATCATTTTCTTGATTTTACAAGACTGTAATTTTAAGCAGGAGCAACAAGTAAGGACAAATATTCTCAGTGCTGTTGAAAGGTTTTGTTTCTTTCACATTAAAGAAAGACAACAGAATGAAGAAAAGAGTGTATATTTGATGTCTGGGGTATGTTATCCACCAAAGCTGCTCTGTCACTTCCCTCCTCAACTGGACAGAAGAGAGAAAATAAAATGAAAGCCTCATGGGTCAAGACAGGGACAGAGTGATCACTCAGCAATTACTGTCATGGGCAAAACAGATTTGGGGAAATTAATTTTTTACTTATCACGACTAGACTAGGGTGAAGAGAAATAAAATCTTAAAACCAACTTTCCCTTCTCTCCTTCCCTCCTCGTTCTTCATGGGTTTAACTTTACCCCCAAGTTCTTTAACTCCTCCCCAACAGAACAAAGTGTTGATGTAACAACCACCAAAGATGACCCTGGCCACACATTTACTTTTTTGCAAACACAACACAAAGTTCCTTGCCTTCATCATCATATCACCATGGATCCACTACTGTTGTGGAACATGCATTGTCTCTTCCATACTGAGTAAAACTACCCTAACCTCTAACTAGGGAGGTGATCCCGGGAAGAAGGCCTGGAGAAGAAGAAAGAGAAAACAATAGTTTTAATTTGTAATTAGCTGCTTGTAAAAAAAGAAAATCAAACTATGTATATTCTTCAATTAGAGGCCAATAAATTGTATGTATGTCATAGTACTATGACATAAACCTGGAATCTACACACTTTGCCCATAAACTAACCTATTAAATTTGTCTTCATCTCATTGTGGCTGATATAATGCCCTCTCTTTTTCCAGGATAGTTATATCCAGCTGCCATGCCTTG
This sequence comes from Psilopsiagon aymara, assembly GCA_024733675.1. NCBI lineage: Eukaryota > Metazoa > Chordata > Aves > Psittaciformes > Psittacidae > Psilopsiagon > Psilopsiagon aymara. The sequence goes on along the minus strand of JANRGW010045777.1, from coordinate 8,184 downwards.
TCTTACAATAAGACAATTCTGGGAAAGATTCTAACAATGTCTCCTATGTCTATAATAGAGTCTTGAGTGTAGGGACTGGGATGGTGAATATTTCTAATACAATGATTTTTCAGTCCATATGTTTCAATGATGAATTGTTTATTATGCTTCAGAACTGGGCCAGATCACACTTTGTATCTTTTGTTTGGTGAGGCTGTAGTCAGAAAGGATAACAAAAGTCCCTGTTCTGTTAATTAAAAACTGCATGTAATAGAGAACTTAGTGTTGCAAACAGTCTACTGATTGGCCTTACTTATCATATCTTCTTATTCTTAACCACCTTTTTCCCTAAGGCAGAACTATACCAGTATTATGAATGTTTGCCATGCAAAGCAATCCATGTATCTAACTTTGATCATGAAATATGGTGCATCTTCCTTTTATTCTGTTTCTTTGATGCTTAATTCCCTGCAAATTAAGCAGAGAATTTAAAGGAGGACAAATTGCTAGACAAATGCTACGCTGAATAGGCTGTTCTTCGCAATATGTATATTTGAATTATCAACTGCATCCAGAAATTATATTTTAGTTTTTCCTATCAAAACTGTAGGATGTCTACAAATACCAAAAAAAACCACATTAGATCAGAATCACATCAGTATAAAAGCTACTGGTTTTAAATGCAGACTGCTTACAAGATCCAAAGAAGTTTTTACATATATATATATATATATTTTTATTCAGTAAGATTTATCAGTGGAAATGTTTTTAAGCAGACTTAGGTGTGATACCTAAGATAAAATCTAATTGAACGAATTTCTTATAATTGATATTACATGCACATATGACTGTGCTGTCATTAAAAACACATACTATTTGTAGAAGAAGGATAGAATATACAGCATATGAAAAAAATTAAAATATTTAAAAAAATATTTTTAAATTCCTGTCAAATATTTGCTTTCAAATTTTTAATAAAATTGAGATTTAAAACCAAAGCCAGTGATTGCAAAAAGAAAAAATATTTCTATAGACCCAGCTAACACTCTGAAAATACATTTCAAAACATTCACAAAACTCTCTCTTCTGCAAATAGAGATCTGTGGGATAATGTTAACGAACATCACGGGATTCTTATCCCTCTAAATATGTGTTACTGTGTTTCTAAAAGAAACAGGGGAAGCAGGCTCAGTCCTTTGCCATGAAACAGCTCAGTTACAACAGCTGAATTCTATCCAAGGCAGAATAAACTTTTGACAAAGAGTTCTGGCAGCAGTGTTGAACATCTATCTTCATGAACAGTATACAGGATAAATGATCCAAGTGATCTGATTTCAAGAAGCACTTTGTAAGTGCTCGCTAGAGAATTCAGAGCTTAATCCAGCTTCTTACAATACATTCAACATAAAGATTTAATTTAATCTAGTATTATAGATGAAAATTTAAATGTGCCAGACTCAGCAAATTGAAAATGCAAGTTCTCACAGCTGGTGGCATTAAATCCCTTTGCAGAGATATAAAATTTATTAGAACAATGCTGTGAGTATAGGCTGCTGTGGCTACAGTGCAGTTAGGTGACAGGTGCTATGAAAAACATGAAATTCAATTTCTCAACTTCTGCACACTGTTCATATCCTCCTGAATTAACATAAATATTTGTAATGACTGTAATATTTGACATTCCACGCTGAATTGTTGTGGCTTTTGAAAAAACAGATGATTTTTCATTGGAAATCACATACATAACTTACCAACTACTGATTCAGTTTAATGAATGCACTTTTGTAGTTTTGAATGCACTTCAAATCTTTATATATAATCATAGCTGATATTTTCAGTTCATGGCTTGTATGTTGTCTATTGCAAGCTGCCTAAAAAAAACCCAAACCAAACCAAACCAATAAACTAACCAACAAAAACCCCTTTTCTGGTGATTTGCTCCCCTCTTTCTTCTCCACAGTCACTGAAGAGTTTCCAGCACAGCTTTGTAAGAGCACAGTTTGTATCTGCTTACATTGAGATACTGTGTTGCTGGTTGAAGACTCTCATAATTTATGAAACTTAATTGTATGTATTTGACAATCCTGGTGAATTCAGAGGAGGAAGCTTACGAGGAGGAACAGCTGCAAGGGTCTACAAAGCATAAAGATCAATCACACTATTAAAGATGTGAGTTACTAGAGAGTGCTGATAAATTAATTAACTATTTCCTAGACCATATCACCTGAGATTAGGTCAAAGTAATACAAACCAGCTGTTCCATGATCCCTTGACCCTAACTTTCATTGCTGCAATTAATATGGACCAGCCAAACAGGACCACCTAGGATTTTAATGAGTCAAACTTTAGACAAATGCCTGCTCTCTGTGAGGACTTTCAGATCTCAGTTTCTTAAAGAAGATAGAGTTACCTAAAACAACTATTTCATCAAATTTCTTCAAATAAATCATATAGATAAATATATATATATTAAAAAACCCACACCAAAACCTAACCTGTAACATACTTGCCTAGATATTTGTAAAGAGCTCTCTGTAATATTGCGTGCTCAAGTGTGAACTGAGAGAAACAGTTGAAGGCTTGCACCAATACAAATCCACACACAGTCTGCTCCTCAGAGAAAGGAATATTCCTCCTTTCATGGCAGGAGGTAGGCAGGGGCAAGCAGTTATTTACCTAATTTGATATTGGTGACAACTGAATTCAATTCCCTGCTCTGCAACAGAAGTCTGTGGTCCATAATTTATGAGAAATTGTCTCAGCTGTAAAGCACAAAGCACTGGTATGAAAGAGAGCTTTAAATAAATTAATTGTGTTCCTGTAGCTGGCAAACTGCAAAGTATAAAGCTTGTGTGTACTAATTTAAAGCAAGACTGCGTATCTTTGTTTTCAAAAGTTTCATGATTACAAATGTACCTCTTTCCATGACTCTCAACATGGGACTAATAGTTCTGCTCTACTTTGGAAAGCTGCAGTAAAAATAGACTTCAAAACCAGTGAGATATTCAGATACTATGAGATGAACACACACAAAAAATCTAAATAAATTGCTACTTTAATGCCTGCAAGATAGCCAGTGGAAATCCACTAATTTGTGTCCTTAGTAAAGATTTGTCTTCAAATTCATTCTGAAAAACATGAAGAAAAAGGATAAGTTTTTTCTTACTTTCAGAAATATTAAAAATGAGTCTTTACCATGATCTGTAACTACAATATGAAAAGAATGTGGTGCAAAGGGACAAGCAGTATTAAAAATAAAGTGGATTAAATCACAAAGATATGTTTTCTGCCCACATCACAGAGAATCTTGAATACCTATACTCAGATTGTTCCACTTAGAGTCCTTCTGAAAGCAAAAATCCTTTTCCAGTTGCACAACTTAAATAATTCACCAGTTGCTGAATTAAACTGAAGTAGGAAGTGTTTTTATTTCAGAAGTTTTGGATCAGCTTCCTGAAACTGTATTGTGTGTTTCTTTCATAATGCATGAAAACTAACCCTAACACCACTAAGGTTATTGAAGACCCTAGTTTGTCTTGATCAGTAATACAGAAAAAAAGCTAGGTCCTTCTTTGTCCTTTATGATGCAAAGTTGCCTACAGTCTGCTCTTTGAAACAAATGATATTTAAGAAATAAAATTTTCTTGTACTAGTGCAACTGAACTCTATGCACCATGGCATCATTTCTCTGCAAGCAGAGCATTCCACCATTGTTTTTTGTATTAGTGATATACATTTACAGATTGACACTTGTTGATTCAGGTGCATTATCAGCTTTTAAACTGTTTGATTAGTGTTGTTTTTTCATTTTTAAGTGACTAAAGAATTTTCTTAAAAAAAGTTATGCAGAATCAGGTTAAAAATTGAATAGAAATGAATTTGAGGTCCTACGGTGAAAATATTTAGCAACCTTTTCTTCACCTCTAATGCTTTCCTACACAGCTGTAGTGACACTGGTCCTGAAGACCAGGTTTTCTGATTGTTCATAGACATTCACACACCAATTTCCAGCCTCTGCAACCTACAGAAAAGAAACTGCCAGACACAAGGGGACATTTATTGAGAGAAAAAGTAGAGCAACCTGTATCAGGAGCTAAAGCTTTGTGACTGTTCTTTGTATACATACTTGTCCTAGTACCATACAGAATTCCACCAAAAGCCTACTCTTTCCCTTATTGACCAAGCCTCCATATGAAGATTGGAGTTGCTCCAGTCACTGTCATACGAGAGAATGATACAGAGCAAATTTCCCTTCGAGGATACAAATCATATTCAAAATAGTACCTTTGACTTCATTAATTCTAGACAGAAAGAACAGATTCAAAGCAAGTTTATATGTAAGGCCAAGTACCTATCTCAAAACCAAACGGACAGACAGAGGTTGATGCACACAATGGCATCTCTGTAGCTCAGAATGTATTTTATGTCCTATTAATGGCCGGTCTTATTCTGCTTTTCCCTCTCCCTGATGCAGAGCTGCAGATAGTCCTATTGTCCATTCTCAAATGCTATGGCTATTAGGGAAAACTAATATGTGATGTGCACGCTGGAATTGGTCAACAATGAACACCAGAGGTATGAGGGACATAACATCAGATATATGGCTATGCATGATGCTTGTTGTCAATCCATGCTGCAGCTGTCCAATGCCATCTCAGGATCTGATCATACTGGTTGCTTTTCCAGCATGCCATGGTTTAAGCCCAGCTGGTAACTCAGAACCATACAGCCGATTGCTCACTTCCCCACTTCTTCCTCCCCCTGCTCCCAGGACACAGCACTATATCTGTCTGGCCACCTTAAAATACTTCTTGAGACATAGGCTGCCCTTGTTTAGGACAAATTAAAAGCACCTCTGAGAATCATAAATTCAGATTAAATTTTTCACTCTGTTTCAGTTTAAGGTTGTATGGAAAAGTCTCTGGGCTCTACAGGCTCTTTTTTATGCTTCCTCCTCTAGGAGATGTGATCCTCAAAGCATTTTTCAAGTATACAACTGGATCCATGTGCTCAAGAAGAATCCAGTGAAGTTCTTTACTAGGACTGCTACCCATGCAAAATCAAATATAGGACTGGAATAATTACATAATATAACATACTATAGGACTGGAATAATTACATAATATAACATACTTGGATCTGTATTTTTTTTCATTTTTATTTAAAAGACAAAATAGATTGTAGGTGGTTAGAAAGATACACACATCAAAGAGCTTGATACTTGCAAGCACCATCTTAAGCTGTCTGTTTTTTTCTCCTATTTCTAGAGTTAGCAGAAAATTTTTGATAAGTTTTTGACAAATGAGAAACATATCTGCCTTACTGAACTCCATAAGACAGATTTCAGAGTCATGTCTTCACCATATAGACTCAGAATGCGAGTCTGATAATTTCTGGTAGAAACTGATAATGTGTAGTATAAAATCCACAACTTTTAAAAAATCATCCACTTGTGTGTGGATGACTGGAACATCTCTGCTCATTTTTCTTTGAAAGACTCGAAAGGGAAAGATGAAAAAATGTGCTTATCTCTGTAAGTTTGCTTTCAGCTTTCCTTTTTTAATGTCATCTTTTTTTTTTTTTTTTTTTCCCCTAAAAAAATCCTTTATTTTTGATAATAATCTTAGAGTAAGGCACAGGAACACAGGGTTTGTTTCCTGTGTGTATTTAGTTCTATGAGGTTATCCCAAATAAGCATATGATTCGACTGGCATGAGTGAACTTTCATTAAGTTATTTACAAGACCTGTATGGATCAACTTTTAGTGTTCATATAGTATGTAGTGTGTGATTACATGGTTTATTAGTCTTTTATTTGTTGCACATAGAAATAAAATGAAATGTTTATTCATTTTAATTCCGAACTGAAAAGCTATAAGATAAAGATTTCAAGACAGTGACTGTAAATGAAAGGCAAATATGGTTCTAATTATCTTAAAACTCAGCCTGCTGCATTGCTAAATTTTTAAATCAGAACATTTTCAAGTAAGAAATTGTGATGCCCAATTGTAGTACTCCTTGCAACAAATTCCTTTCCTATGAATCTTCCCTCTCTCTGTTTTTACCTTCCTCTCTCACACAGGTTCCTTGGGATCCCCTGCACCATTCTATTCCTTCATCTTCCCTTCTGTGTAAAATACTAGGTTCTGCCCTAATGGTATTCTTAGCTCTAGCTTTTCAGTTTCATGCAGGGAAACCAAAGCAGCAGCAGTAACCAACTCCTATAAACATTAAAAGATCAATGACAATTTAGGGGAAAATCTATTGATGCCCTGTTCCTATGGGATGTCTCAATTCATTAAATCATCACAAGTAAGGAAACTCACACAAAAGAATAGAGGAGCAGTGTTTACTTATTTTCTTTCCATCTATTGTCTCAATAATCCCACTCACATATTACCTGAGAATGTATGCGGTTTTAGTAATCATGCAGCAATCGTGAAATAATTTAGGTAAACCATCATTCAACTTATTCAAATTATACTGCACACCAAATTTTGTGGATACAAATATCAAACCACATAAAAGTATGGTAAAAAGTAGTGGGACTAACTAGTCTGACAACCTCAGCTAACATCTTTCTAAATATCAGAGCACAAAGTCAGTAGTCATTTCAGAAATATCTAGCCCGTAGGTAACTTCTAGCTCAACTTTAAAACTGCCTGTAAAACCTGTAACGATTTATCAGACGTTGCTTAGAAGAGAAATAAGACTCCACCACCCTTATTTACCCTTGGGCACACTGTACACTGTCTAATTTTACTCCATGAACTTTGGATGATAAGCTTAAACTGTCAATGGACAGTTAACAGCTTATATCTCTTTCTCAAGCTTTATCTGCTCAGAGAAATAGCATGACACCCATTCCTAGAGGTCAAAATAATGCAAAATTGCAACATACGCATCTGATTCTGCATGGGCAGTACTCTCATTCCCAGGATCTGGATTATTTTTGAACTGCCAAAGAATTTCAGTGGCAATGAGGCCTGGACAGCAGCCACAAAAACGTTAGCGTTAAGTAACAATATAACAGGTTCCTGATGTGTAAAAGAACAAAGTTTGTAAATTAGTAATGTTTGTATATATAAATAAATGAATAGTACTTCAAGAACTTTGATATAACAAAAACCACTAAACACTAAACATTGAATTAAAATACAGTATAACTGGTTTTCAGTAGTGTACATATTTTACTATCAATATAGTTTCAAAAAAATTAACAAAAAGCAACAAACCCACTTGCTGCTGGCTGAAAATTATCCCCAGCTAAATGGTAAAAATCATGTAATGGTTTCTGAAGAGGAAACAGCTGTTATATACTATCACAAGTCTGACTCTCTGACCCAGAAATTTCAGGTCACTGCAGCCCAGAATTCTGTAGAATTATATGACAGTGACATTCAGAAGACTGCTTAATGTATAAGACTCATAGACTCTGTGCTATGTAGGCAATAAAAAAAACCCAACCTTCAGACAGAAAACACTACTCAGAAATCATCTAAGCAGCAGCACTAAGAAATTTCTGAATAAAATCTCTGCTGTGTTTTCATTTAAGATACACTATCTCATTTACAGTATCTTCAGAATGGGAAGCATGTCTCCCAGACATGAGTTTTAAGCAGCAACAACTGACTTGTTCCATGGTAAGTACCATGCTCATAAGAAAAAGAGAGCTGGTGAGGACAATCTGCACAAATATGCACAAACAATGCCAAGATACTCATGCTTATCTGAATGCATCAGCTATTCTATCATCAGGCCATAACAAACAACCTCAAAGCATACTTTGGGATAAATGGAGCCTGTCCTATCCCAGAATTTTTCAAGTATAGCAAGGTCAGTCTCAAGCACAAAGGGAAAAAAAAACAACCACCAAAAAACCTCTTCCCTCGCAAATGACTGCACTTTTTGCCCAAGTAAAAGAAACAGAACATACTCTTTTCTGACATAAGAGACCTTTATACTGCAATCTTTCAGATCTTATTTTAATGCTAATCCACCTTGTACATCCATGGTCAGTTTACCCAGAGACAGGCTAACATAGGCAGAAAACAGCTTTCCCAGCCTAATCAGATTTCAACTTCCATTCCCAATAAAAAACAGAAAAAGTCCAGATCTTTTTTGTGATCCTGTCATGGGTTCAGCAGTAGCAGTCATTTTTCCCCTTCTTGGTAGCTGGTGCAGCACTGTGTTTTTCACTTGTGGC
>JANRGW010045773.1:0-26062 GCA_024733675.1 Psilopsiagon aymara | reverse complement strand
GGCCACAAGTCAAAAACACAGTGCTGCACCAACTACTAAGAAGGAGAAAAATTACTGCTACTGCTGAACCCATGACAGTTAACTATAAATTGAATTTTGAAGTTTAAGGTTAAGAAACACTGTAAGTGAGCTGAGAGTTCATCCTTGTGTTGCAGATAAATAAAAATTCAGCAGCAGAGGTGATTTGCTCAAGGTTATGGCAGACTTGTGAACAGAATCTTGTTCACTCATGCTGACACCGAAGAACAGGTCTTACACTGTTTTGAGCTGAAATACTACATTTCTGTATTGTATAATCAGATCAGTATCAAGGGGCATATTCTGTTGTCCTTTGTTCTTTTTATGTGACCCATTCTTGGCAAGATGGTACAACTAAGTCTATTAGAAGCTAACGAACTTAGTCATATTGAATAATAAAAGGATGTATGTAAACATACTATTCTGAAACATGTAGCGGACACAAACCAATTCCAGAAACCCAGACAACACAAATGAATGAGTCCTAGAAATAAGTATGATGGTAATTTATCAATAATTAATATATCAAAACTGTTAATGTATACATCATTAATGAATAAACATAATTTTTTTAAAAGTTGAGGATTTTTTTTTTTTTTAATTCCCTCTGTGTTTTGGTTCATTGAAGAACAACCACTGGTTTTGTTTTTAAGTGTTGAGGGTTTTTTTTCACTTCCCTAAGAATACTGAGATGAGAGCTGATTCTTAATGATTATTTTTTACCTAAGTTCTTGCATCATTTGTACTACTCTTAGGGTTTCTTCAGCGTTTGCTGCCCCTAAAAAATCCTTGGGGAGAACTTAAAAGCTTCACAGGCTTCAAGTCATTATTTTGAGGTTTTCAACTCTTTTTCTGTCTACTGCTGTTTTGTGTGCTTGCCTCATGTTCCAAAGTAGGCATCTTTGCCAGAACAAGTCTGCTCTTTATAGTGAGGTTTCTTACAAAGCAAACCTTGACACAGTTGTGTCATACCATTACTGGCATGAGCTCCCCCTCCAGTGAACTTGAATGTTTCTACCAGTTTCAGCCCAATCTGAGTCAAGTGCCAAAGTCCCAAGCTCCAATATAATGTTTCTTTAAGTTTTATGAAGGCTGTTAAAAGGGAAACAGCCAAACTAATGCTTTTATCTACCCTCCTGAAGGAAGGGAACCTCACTTTACTCATACTGCTTGTCACAAGCATATTCACTGGCCAGTCACTGTAGCTTGCTTTTAATTAGTATTTTATCAAGATAAGGTTGGACTGGAAAGCCTAATAAGTCTTTCCAACCCTGGTGTTTTGATTTTCTGTGATGCTGCAGGGGATTGGTACACTAGTCTGACTTTGTGCAAGAAAGGTAATAAAGTTACTAAATTGCATACCCTTCTCCAGTGACAGTTGTTATGTAAAGCCATATTGTAAATATGTGTGTAAATATAAATCCCCCCAAAAAGTTAAAGGAATGCTGCAAGTAGATTGTTCTGCAAAACAAATCAAAAGTAGATTTTATTTTTTAACATAAACCCAAGGTTCTAGGGTATTCTAACAGTCTAGAAGGAAATGAGATTTTCCACCATTTCACTTCAAAATGAGCAAGTAATGCTCAAACAACTGTGGAAAATGCCAGAACTATACAAAAATATGTGAATAAAAGTATCTTTCACAGGAGAGATAAAACAATCATTATGTTCTACTTACAGTGGTAAGGGCTTAATTGGAAAATTGTTCATGATTTAAGAAAAAAAAAAGGAAATATGTGTCTGCTGAGAAGTAACCAGCATGATCAGAAGTTAAAAATGCAAACACTTTCAGGAAAGACTAAAATAATTGTATTTAGAGAAGACTTAAAGGAAACGTAATAAATGTGTAAATATTTGCTATGAAAAAATAATGGTGTTCTGTTATTTTTAATGGAGATAGCGCAAGTATGCTGAAACTGTGGCAAGAGGAATTGTGTATATTTAAGCACTGGAGTAGGTTAGTTTCAGTGATCTCCACTATTGAAGGTTCTTATTGGAAATCTTTCACTTCCCAGAAATTATCATGTGTTTTTATCAGAAAATTAACTGTTTTGATCTGTTTCTAGTCTTTTGTTAAGGAAATTATTGTTAGCAAATCCCCTTTTTCACTACTCTTGTCTTTTAAGAGAACAGAGGGCATGTTCTGTCTTTCTTGTGCCAAGCTTCCATTGTCAAGAACCAATTCTGCTTCTAAAATAATTTCATAGACCAAAATAGTTTTGTAACAGAAATTAATATGAATAAAAATATGGTCCTCAAAATGTAGCATTCTTGTAATTTGATATTTATTAATATTCTTGTTCCTTAGTCATTTTTCATTAATATAGGAAACAACTGTGTGAAATCTGATCCTCACACATAGACTCATGTTCATGAATTTATAATTTTTTCAAAGTTGTGTGCAGTGAAAAAATTGCAGTTGACACATAAGAGAAAGAATCACTTTCCTAAGTGTCGTATGGGTTGCAAGTGAGCTAGCACCGCTGTGTGGGACTAATTCTCTCTGGAACACACGCAAGCTTCCTTGTCAGAGAGAGACTACATGTGAAATACTGCTAAAAATCAAGCAGACCACATCTTCACTAACCATTAAGGCTTCTAATATTACAGAAAACAGTAACAAAGCTACTCCCTAGAACTTGAAGATAACAGCTGTACTAGCATCATTCTCTACCAGAAAGACTGATGCAAATTATTGTTGATGTCAATCATTATGTACATGCAGCTCTCATGAATTTCAGATTTATTTAAAAGAGAGTCATGTCAAAACATAATAAATTGAGATTATTCCTTAGTATATGGAGCCCTATAAATAATTTACTAAATTAAAATGGCAAAAAAAAATAGACTATTTTACAACTGCAGTTGGGAAACTATGTGGTATTTATTATTCATGAATTATATTTTTATTTATATGCCATTAGTTTCAAAGGGTTCCTCATTTTTCCTACTTACTTTCTGCAGTGCAGACGCTTAGTGATAACTGGGCTGTCCATCTTGCCTGATCAGAATTTCACTGTGGGGTGGACAGTATGGATTGAATTCTCAAATTCTCAGGGGTAAAAATCACAGATCTCCCTGTTGTGTTATGGCAATATTACTGCTAGCTCCTTGAGGTGCACATCCAGTAGCATACAGTTGATTAGTTCACATTCCACTCTGGTGCTTACTCACACTGGCATCCTTAATAGTGCCTTTTTATTGCATTTTATTAAAACTTAATGAGAGTTAAAACCTCAATTTAATTTCTTTTTTTCTTCCTGTTATCAATTTTCCATGAGAGGGCTGTCATCAGTTCAAAGAAATTGATCTTTGTTATTGAAATGATTCCATCACATTCTGATTACTTCCTTGTTTCTTTTGTGAATGATCATTGGAGGGAATGGCTGTTGTTCAGATCCAGAGGCAACTGTAACCGGCAACTTGAGTGGTGACTTAAGATGCAGCTTCTTTCAATTCAGGGTTACTCAGATTTTTCAGACTTGTTAGCTACCTACTGTCTTGCTAAGCTGTTAGGCATTTTAAATCATGAGCTCCTGCTGCAGTGAATGGAGTTAATAGACATCATCTTTGCTCGACAAAGTACTGTCTAAGTTTTGTTCATTTATTTTATGTATGATGCCTCAAAATATATTAAGCAGTGTAACAGTAGGGGCTGTGTAAAAGGAAGTAGTGAGCATGAAATAATAAAGTGTAAATAACCCTCATACACAGCTCCTCAGAAGGGCACATCTATCATTCCTGTGAAGGAATGGAAAGAATGCATACCAAATGTTTGGAAATTCAGCAAGATTATTTGAAGTGTTCTTGCCTCTTGGTTCTCAAAGGAAGGATCTCCCTGTAGAATTCTGTAATACAAAAACTTTTCCAATTTTATCAGATATGAACTGCGGCAAAGAACAAACTTTCAGTTTAAACTGAGCCAGTATACCTCTTTGCTTAAAGTTCATGCTCCAGATGAAGGAGAAATTAAAATTCACAGATTTTGGGATGTTTGCTGTAACAAAGCGAACTGTTTGGTATGATTTGTTAAGGAAGTACTTATTTAATATGAGAGTGGCTGAGCACTGGAAGAGGTGGTAGATTTTCCATCCAGAGGGGCTATAGAGTTTCCATCTTCGAGATACTCCAACACTGAACTGGATATGGTCCCAGACAAGTGGGTTTAGGTAAGCCTGCTTGAGAAGCAGGGTTGGACAAGACGACCTCTGTAGGTCCCTTCCAACCTCAACCATTCTGTTTAAGAATTAAGAGAAGTAAAATCTATGCTAGAATAATACGGTGGCATAATATGGTGGAAAAGATGCTGCTCAACAGCTTTTCTACAACAAAATTCTTTGACAAAGATCTTGTTAACAAATCACTCCCATACTCTCATACCTATGAAGAAAGAAAAATGTCATGTGGACCACAACTAGAGGTCCCTTCCAACCACAGCTTTTTCAGAAAGTGTAAAAATATATTTATTTATAAAAAATAGCATTACCTGTAAATATTTTTTTCTCCTTTTTTTGTTTGTCATTTTCTGTTGAGAAGTTAGCAGGTTTTTGTTGAGAACTCCCTTTTGTTACTCTTGAGTTTTTTAAGACAAGGATTCCCAAATCCTGGTACATAAATTATTCCAGGAAATGATCTGGTCTGGTAGAAAAGCTGGCAGTGCTGTTGTTTAGGTCGTATCTGTTGTTACAGGCCCTGTCAGTGTTCATTCTGAAAAAGTTTGTGAACTGTGATCAAAAAACTTACTGTGCAGCCACAGCTTCAAACACCGTACACATACTCCTCTGGGATTGTTAATAGTTTCAGCTGATGGAACCTCTCTCTTTCACTTACCTTCTAGGAGAGAGTGTGTGGGGTCTGCGTATGTTCCTCAGCATTATAGGGAAGGATGGACTCTCCTGTAGGTGAGGCACAGGGACTAATTTGTGGCAAGTTTTCATCTCAGCTGAATTAAGACATTAACATTAGCAGTAACATCTTGAACTTGAGTCAGACAGCAGAAGACCCTAAAGCTGAACTGAAAACGGGGATCCTTTTAACAGAGTTTTGATTTTTGAGCCTTTGGAAAACCCATGTATTAATAGCAGAAAATGTGTTTCTGTCAGATAAGATTATTTTAAAGATTTTGATCATGAACACAATATCAAAAATATATCAGGCAATAAAATTACCATAGAATAACTGAAACTGATTCAAGAAGGGGGAAGGAAATATGTGAGCCCATATATGAGGGAAGAACAATACAAAAAGTTCAAGTCCATTGTCCTGGGTTCAGCAGTAGCAGCCATTTTTGTCCTGCGTGTTTTACGGCTTGAATCACAACATCCATATTCACTACCTTCCCTCCTTCATGGTATTAGCTTCTGCTGCAAGAATATGCTTTCTTCTGATTAACACTGCCACAGCAAGAAGCAGGCAAGGAATGGAAGGGGAGGGAAAGGAACAGAGAACGAAGTAGAATATTTCAATTGGAAAGGACTACAATGATTATTTAGTCCAACTGCCCCACCACTTCAGGCCTGACCAAAAGTTAAATCATGTTATTAAGGGCATTGTTCAAATGCTTCTTAAATACTGACTGACAGATTTGGTGCATCAACCACCTACCTCTCTAAGAAGCCTGTTCCAGTAATTGATCATCCTCTTGGTAAAGAAATTATTCCTAAAGTCCAGTCTAAACCTCCCCTGGAGCAGCTTTGAACCATTTCCACATATCCTATCACCGGATACCGGGGAGATCAGCACCTCCCTTTCCATTTCCCCTCCTCAGAAAGCTGTAGAGAGCAATGAGATCATCTCTTAGCCTACTTTTCTCCAAACTAGACAAATGCAAAGTTCTCAGCTACTCTCACAAGACATGCCTTCCAGCTGTTTCACCAGCAGTCCAGCCTATGCATCTTGTCAGGGGTATAGTACTCTGTTTACAGGTCTGTTCCTTTAAGAGACAAACATGTTACCTGGTATCTCCTACTGAGAGGATATACATCATAAATATCAGAGTGAGAAATATGTTGAAATGTTTTGCATCCCATAGTTCACAGCCCTTCACCTAAGAAGTAATTTAAAAATCTCTAAATGGGGCAGTTATAAAATATTGTTCTAACTGGTTTTAACTGTTGTTTTAACTGTTAAAAAGCATTTTGTTTCCACTTTCTCTTGATTGCTGCCTGCTTCGACAGACAGCTGTCTGATTGTGCTGCATACCTGACTGGCAAAACCACTCACAACAAATTAAAATGTTGTATTAGATGCATTTTTTATGACTAATTTTATAGTTTTATTGACCAGCTAAATATTTAGTAATATGTATAGCCTTTTACTCGTATTTCCCAGGTAAACCTGCGCAGGTGAAATTCAAGTAAAACCTGAAATGTTGATGTTTCCTATTGGAAAGTGAATACAGAAGGACAAATTGCACTACTGCTCATTGTATGTTCTGCATAAAAAGAGTTAAAATGGTACATATTTAGAAGCAGGTTTTGCTTAAAAGAGATGTAGAACCAATTTAAAAATATTCCCTGTTCTTGAATTATCACAGTTTTATTAACTGTCACGTCATTTAAAAATCCCAACTTCATTCTTAGTTGAAAGAAGAAAAGAGCATGCACTGAAGGATAGCAGAAGAGTATTTATGTAGCTATGCAGGTATTGTGTAAACCAAGTATCATAGAATAGTGTGAGTGACCACTAGGATGTGCTGTCTACCTAAAATTGAAGCCCTACTATTTAAGAGGCAGGTTTCAAAATTCTTAAGTGTGATGTGCCTATAAACCCTTAGTATTTTCATTTGAAGATTTCAGAAAAGAAATACAAAATTCACGTTTTTGTAAGGAAAGGAATTTGAATGATAGGAAAATTTTCCTGTCACACAAATATCCTCAGCAGGCATACTCAGTTTGCTAAAGGAGTGTAACAGCTGTGACCATATTCAATTTATTGGCTAACATTTGAACCTTTATTGCTGGAAATTGTTGCCAGGTGTGGTCTCTGTGGGAATACCTCACATGCATCTCTTATGTGCAATATGTGCAACATAAAACAAATTAAATATGTTCTATCTCAAAATATGTGTGCTCTTGGTCTTCTGTTGCTTGTTTCAAATATAAGCAAGTATGAAAGTGCTCAGCTAAGATCTGTGGATTTAGACTGGAGTACAGAATTAGTGGTTCTAGAACAATGTATGTTTATCAAGGCATAGAGTTCCGAAAATTAAGATGGAAGCTTTTGAAGCATGGCTGGTACAGTTTTCAGTTTGTCATTTCGGTAATACTGAAGTGTTTTGTCAGTTTTGATTCTTCAGTCTAGAATTTTTTTCATGTGTTAGGATTTTCCAGCACTTGCTACTTTATAGAGACTAACATACGCTTCAGTTCTGTATGAAGAAAGTAGATTGATAAGTTGTGCAGAGAACTTATGGAAGGATCTGTTTTAACTGTGCAAGCCAAGAATATGATATGAATGGGTTTATAGCTGACACTCCTTTTGAGCCAGCAGTAACTCCTGCAGGAATCCAGAATTACAGAATTCCGTCAGCAAGGAGGGGAGAAAGCAAGCTACTTTTGGTTTTTTTGTTTTGTCAGTTTTTTGTTATGGGTTTTTTGTTTTGGTTTGGTTTTCCTGCTGGATTTTCCATCTTAAAAAAACATAGCAGGACTGTAAAATGTTAAAGATTCTTAAAATACATCAATGTTTATGTAGTATAGACAATGCTGTTACTGGTAGTGATTAAATTATCTAATAAGCCTTTTCTTTGAGTGATTAGCTAACTGATGTATCAAGATTCCATAATATTAAATATAATATTTTCAACCATTCCAGCACCACTCAAAACCTGAGGTTTAGTAAAGCTTTGATAATGTTTTCTCAGTTATTTGCATATCAGTGTTGTTAATTGTTTACCAGAATTGAAAGGCAGGACTGCAAAGTTTTGTGTATTCTTGGTGAAAACAAACAAACAAAACATAAAACACTTTAAAATAAAATATCCTTGGTCAATTAAAACATGTCAGCATAACGACTCTTCCTTCTGAAGAGTACGATGTTCTCTTTTTTCTTTGTTCTGAGGAGCATGAACTGAGTTCTAGCCTGTGAGTCAAGAATTCCTCCATTCTAATTCTGATACTGATGCAGTTGTAGCCTATGGCAATTTATCACAGTTTGTTGTGTATGTATAATAGAAATATTTATCCAGGGGCAATATAAATATTAATTACTTAATATTTATAAATCGTTCTGAAAGTCATCATTATGCAGATATTATGATTATGTCTGAGCAGTTGATTCTAACCTGGGATGAGGCCCAGCAAAGGACATAAACATCTGATGTTCAAGTCCGGTGGAATGTAGATGCCCTGGGTCAATATTGCAGTCCTAAACATGTTTACATGTCAGCCATATAACCCTGGAGGTTCTTAAGTTTGGAAGCTTAGGCATTTTTTATTATGAGTTGCTTTAAGTACTCCAGCAGTGCTCATTCATGCTCTCAAACATACCACCCTAGTAATTAACTCAGGCTGAAGCCCAGCACAATTCCAGAAATGAAGCGTTCTGCATGTCTCCCTGGAGAGTTTAGTCTGGTAGGTGAGCTCTGAAAACATGTAGTAGGCCAGGACCCTGCAGCAACAGCTGGCTCAACAGTGGAAAAGTCTGTTTCCCTTCAGACTGTAGCTCATTGCTTAGAACAGACAGAAATGTGGATGAGATCCAGGTTCAATTCCCTTGCCTGTCTGAAAGGACTCAACCCCTCCTTGGACCATGCTTTAGTCAGCAGGCAGCAGAGTTTTCAGAATGTAGGAAGGATTCTTCTGTCTTCAATTTCACTTTCCAAAGAAGATATTCGTTATTCACCATCAGTTTTTAAGTTTGTAAGGTTTTTTTTTTTTTCTGGCATATTGGTGAGAAAGAGCAATTGTTGTAAAATGTTACAGAAAATAGAAACATATTCAGTTCTTGAGAAGTACAATATAGTTGCAGGAGTTGGGATTAGAACATAGGCTGGAGTGCTCTTCAGTGAGTGCCTGCTTGCATTAGTCTGCTCCCTACGCAACAAGATGCCTTTTTTGGGTGAACCAAGTGCAAAATCTTTATATCACGCACAGTATATTCTGTAACTTCTGGATTCAGTTATGCAGGCCGGGAAGATGAAAATCAGGTGGTATGATACCTAGGAGTGCAGTGCTTTGTCTTTTTCTTGGTTTGTCCTAAGTTCAGCGATAGGGATCTGTCAGATAAAACACAACAAACAGAATCTCTCTCCCCTTCTCTCTTGCTTGCTTTTTCTATTTTTCCCCATGCTTGTGATCAGTTCTTAAACCCACCAGATTAGAAACGCAGTCTGAGCCTGATCTTCTTCTTCAAAGCCAAGGGAAGAATCTTCAGAAGGGAAGAATCCTTGTGAGGTTAATGAAATGAGAGTTGGGCTCTGAGAATTATTGGAAGAAGAAAATTCTTTGAGAAGTTTCCTGTGTAGTACTCATTATACCCAAAACTCATGAATTTCTGCTGTGATTTGTTAAAGCTGCTATTTCTGCCAAGTCAGTACCTGTCTCAGTGCTTTAAAAGAAACTAATTAAAAGGAATTTAATAGTGATTTAAATTCAAATGCTCTGAGATGTGGTCTATTAAGTGGCTGAAAAGACTTAAAAAGGAGAAAAAGAAAAGTAAATCGGTTTTTCTTTCCAGACTATAAGCATGATTTTGCTTTTATCCTTCCATGGACATATTTAGATAAAATATTTGTAACAGCTTGTGCATATAACTAGGCAGTCATCATGGGACAAAACTGTAAAGACGAAGTTTTCACTTTTTGAGGGGTGCTGGTATAAAGAAACATGAAGAGCTGTGAAGATGAAAATAGACTTTGATCCCTGCCAACATGTAAATCTTCACAATAAATACATCTCGATGTATCTACAAATAAATAGCTATTAGCTACTGGTGGGAGAAAAAGAGTTTTTCGGTAACCATGAATACTGATAAAACCCAAACCCTTCCTTCTAAAGCAGCACTACTGTTTAAGCATGATAATGCAGATAGGCTTTTTGGGTGCCTGTAACAGATTGCTTGCTTTTGTGATGTAGCTTAGAAAAATCCAAGGAACAGACTGAAACCCTCTGAACTGAGCCTCTGAAAAAACAAAACAAAACAAAAAAATAGCTTTTCCATATTTTAAAGAGGCTTTTTAGGCCTCTTGAGTCTTTCTGGCACATCATTCTCAGACCCTTATGGACTGGGATGCTGCCAAACAGCTTTTTTCCCACAATATTTAATAAACTTTAAGTGCTGGACTGAAGAGTAGTGCAATTCCCAAAGAGAGATTTCACTACAGGATTCCAAAATACCTAAAATATAGAACCTAGCCTCTAAATGAACCCAGCAACATTTTTTCTTGGATTTCATACAACTACAAGAAATTCAGTTCTTTGTCTTACACTGGGTTAGCACTTTGCTTTTCTCTGTTTAAGAAGTTTTTTTCTTTTACCAGTGATACGATTCCTATTATTGTTTTAGAAATTAGATGTCCTTATTCTCATGCAAATTTACTTTGATTTTGCTAGACATTAAACCATACCTACATTTACTTACACCTATGCTACCTGGACTTTGGCATGAGCTTATTTCATGTTTGTTCTATGTGTGCTTGAAGTAGTTCAAAGCTAAAGTAACAGGAAATTTCTTCTGATGTATTTTGAAGGCAGTCCCTAGGAAATCGCAAAGAGAGAACTAGAGCAAAAAGGTTTGAAGTAGTCATCTCCAACACGTAGTCAGTGTGTTACAGCTGGTATTGCAGTCAGGGGACAGGAATACTGAACTTGATTGTCTCAATTAATTTGTAGAGTGATTACGCATCAATTAATATAGAACATTTATACATCAGGAGATCATTATCACAAAAGGATTGATCCTGTCCTCTGAGCCAGCATTCCCAAGTGTGTGTGAGCACTCCAGTGGATTTTGCTGGGAGTTGCTGTCACACAGTTCAGAACAAAATTTTGAGTCAAGTGTTTAATTCAGTTCTGAGAGACACTGAGACAATATCTGAAAGAAGAAATTGCTTACTTCTTAGGTATCTGGTCCTTACCTTGCTTATTCAGGCAAAGCTTTCACTTACTTCCAAGAATCCAGTTCAGCGTAAACCAGCAGTTTAGTCCATTTCAGTGTGAGTTTTGTCTTCAAAATTGCATTCTTCCCTTCCGAAACCCTATTTTTATTTACTCCTATGATTCTGCAATAATATATTTTGTAGACAAGACTTTTCATACTTTGTCATCCCCAAGCTGCTGGATTTCTGTTGGAAAACTTAAAGAAAAATTTATTCACCTACAGTTAAAGAAAAAGTATATAAACTTAAAAAATGTACACTTTTATGAGTTTGCAGTATACTGAAGTTAGACGTCCATAACACATCTAAGTACACTTCATAAATTGAATTAAGCTAGGAGAAATATCTTTGTCATTTGTGAGAAAGATGCAAAGTCCCAAATAAGTACAATTTATGTGAATCCTTGTGCAGCTGTGGAATGTATAGGGGCATTTGTGAACACTGTACGTATACATTCAAGTACATACACATTCAAGTACATACATACTCTAATGCATTTGAAGCAGTATAGCATGATAAATAGGACTGGACCACTGATACTACTCTCTGAAGAATGCAGTCACTCACTGAGCAAAATACAAAGTAGGCAGATTTTAGCCTTGCTGGTTGTGAACAAATCCTCCCAAACATAACTGCCCGTAGAAAACATAAAGGAACAGATGCCCATTGCTCTGTCATCTGTGAATAAGAACCCCAAATACACCAATTTAAAAAGGAGTGACAGTGAAAAGAATCCCCAGAATAAACAGTGAAAAATTAAAGCTAGAAAGTTGAATTTTTAAAGAAAATCTTAAAAAGAAATCTGTGAGAGATTCAGTGGAAATGGTGTCTTGGGGATTCTGGCCCCTGAAACCAAGGACATTGCTATTGACTTATGTTGATGATTTTCCAGGTAATTTTACTTTGACCTGCTTTGAAGTTCCACAAGGCAATGAAAGTTGCATCCCAGAGACACCATGCTATTTTTAAGTACCTGCTTCTAAGTATCTCAGCAAGAACATTTCAGGTAAAAGCCTGATAGGACTTGTAGACTTGTTTTGTAAGGGAATGAGTGATTGGTGTCATTTTCTTGTAAGGAAACATGTTTGGCATAAGGAAGTTGTCCAACATGAAGAAAGTTCATCTGAACAATTAATATGCAAGTTTCAAGAAATGAAAATCTAAGTCTTAAGATAACTGAACATAAGAATAGTAAAATCATTATATCATTTATGTTGGAAAAGACCTTTAAGGTCTTTGAATCCAACTGTAAACCTAACACTGCCAAGTCCACCACTAAATCATGTGCTGAAGTGCCACACCTACATGAAAGGAAACACAAGAAAACACTTCCCATAACAAAACTGTCTTGATAGTGGTTCTAATGACCTGATTTAAACCAAGGAAAAGCTTATAGGTCAAATCAGCAAAACCATAACGATTCATCAGTCAAAATAGTGTTTATCTAAGTATTCCAAAGAAATTCATATCAGCTTTTAGCTGTAGCTGAAGCTGTGCATAGCAAACATATGCTTGGGGCAGGGAAGAGAGAGAGATTTCTGCATGAAACTGCAGATGAGTAAGCTAAAGCGTGTATTCAGGAAACCAGAGGACTATAATGAAGAACAGAATTAATGGCTGCACTTATTAACATTACATATTTAGAAGAATGAACATGACTTTGCTAAAGGGAACCTACAGCTCACAAAATCATGTTCTCTGAGAGTGTCACTAAACATGTTCACAAGGATTGTCACATTGATATAATATGTCTGGATTTGCAGACGGCTTTTTATAAGACCCATCTTCAGAGGCTTAAGCAAAATACAAAGTTTGTGTACCATCAACTAAGTTTTGATGGCACAATATAGTGTTTGGATTACTACAGAGGTATAAACAACTAAACAGATCATGATTATGCTGCTGCACCTAAGTCGCATTGATCTTTCATCCATTCTGTCTTGAAAACAGCATAGTAGAACTCAGGAAAATATAGAAAAGGGCAAAAGATGATCAATGGTATAGAACAGCTTTCACACATCATATGAGTAAACCCACTAGTCAGTCTGGAAAAGACATCTGAGTCTATAAACTTATGAGTAGCAAGGTAAAAACCAGTTGTTTACTGTCTCTTAATACAAGAACTAGGGATATTGAATGAAATTATCAAATGGCAAGTTCATCGTATAGCTTCACACAATGTAAGTTAAATCCAGATTTATTACCTCCAGATGCTATGAATAATGAAGGATTATGTGGGGTCAAAAAGGTAACATAATGGAGAAATATCCATCATTTATCTCAAATGTACCAATTCTTGCTGCAGATTGATGAAGGGTTGGGCAGTCCACCAGTGAAGTGTTACTGTACATTTATACTGTCCTCATTCCCTTCCCTAGGTGTCTGCTGTGTCTGCTA
The DNA here is from genome assembly GCA_024733675.1 of Psilopsiagon aymara. Taxonomy (NCBI): domain Eukaryota; kingdom Metazoa; phylum Chordata; class Aves; order Psittaciformes; family Psittacidae; genus Psilopsiagon; species Psilopsiagon aymara. Next base: position 12,549 of record JANRGW010045773.1, on the reverse strand, counting down.
TTGATCATCATGTGTGACAGGAAAGCCTGACTCAGTAAAACTGCTGTAAGTTTTTAGATTCTTATGATCGTTAATAGAAAGAGGGACTGCTCATACATACACAAGATAGAGCTGACTCTTATGCTGGGCAGGAATGTGTTAATTTTGCATAGAGAATGCTAAACTGATCTGAGTTTATAGCGTTAATTTTTTCTTGTCCCATTTTTTTAAAAAATTACTTTTACTTTTGAAGGACCTCTCAAAAAATGGGCTTGTCCCCCTCCCTTAAACTATGTGCTACCAAACCTGAATGTTTTAAGTCACCACTGTATATTATGAATGCAATTCTTCCTCGTATAGTAATGCTACAGTCACATATTAAATCCCTACCTTATCACACTTAATGTCTCTATGCATTCATCCCAAACTGCCGTTCTCTTTTTTACTTGCTTATTTCAATTGCAAACTTGATGATCACAGTCATGTGGAGGTCTCTTCCTGTGATTCTGTCTTCCCATTAGGGAGCAGCTTCTGATTGTCTTGTTTAGATGTATTCCTTTCCTTTGCTACAAATCATTTTTCTTCTGTCTATATTTGTCTCCTTTTAGGGCTCAATCTGCTGTATGATATTGTTATAAAATCAAATTTATTTACTTCCTTATTTATATTCTAAATTGTTTTTCTTCTTTAGAGTAATACTTGAAAGGTGTTGGGCTGATTGTCCTAAAACATAAATTTTCTAGCTATGCTGGGATCATGAACATACAGTAAGAGCTGTAAACTCCCACACTGTTAAATCCACACATTCCTGTGTTAATGCACTTCAAGTGTTACCTGAAAGGGCTTTTTCTGGGCAGTGACTTTTCTAATGCAGCACTCCTGAAACTCCAAGGCTAAAAATAAGTGTGTGTGGTGGTTTGGTGGTTTTTTTTTCTGTTTTTTTTTTTCTGTTTGTTTGGGGTTTTTTTTGGTTTTGTTTTGGTTTTTGTTGTTGCTTTTGTTTTGGGCATTTTGGTTTTGTGTTTGCTTGTTTGTTTGTAAACACCTGATTTTGGGACAAGATTTTGGGTTCTGGACCTTTATTTCTTTCCTAAAATTCATAGCAAAGGTAATGGCTGCCAAAGCTATGTTTGGTCTAGTTCTGCATTAATTCATTTAGGTACCTGTAACCATTAGTAGCAGTAGCATGTTATATCATTTGCTGTGTTGCTGTGGACAGTTTAGGCTGTCTGGGCTGACCTTTTTGTCTGCGTATTTTGATTAAAAATACCAAATCTAGATTAAAGTTTATTTCACTATATCCATTTATATCTGTAGCTTGGTAGCTCTGGAACTGTTTGCAAAAAATATATTAATACATTGCTAATTAGATTTCAGGATCTTCTATACTCTGTGTATCTGAAGGTTAAAGTTTGTTACTTTTAGCTTATTATAAGGATTGCATAAAACCTTCTGTTTCCTTGATGTGAGACAAACCATTCATTTTTCTGTATATTAATTGTGATTCTGAAGAAGATTTGAGAGAAAAGCTGTAGAAAATTAATAGAAAGCCTTTCCTAAAGATGGAAAATTCATTTAATTGCTTTTTTCCCCATTAATTTTATTCTTTTTCCTATACTCACCTGCCCTATATGTGTTACATTTTAATTACTTTATCTTGAGGAACTATCCTGATGGTTCAAGGAATGTTCACCCTGAAATAGGTCAGGAATACCGAAGGTCAAGTTAACATTTTAAGTTGTGTTAAACTAAAGTAAACATTTAAAGGAGTGGAAGCAGTCAAGGGTTCCACTTCATTAATTCGTCCTGCCTATTGGTAGTGATAAGAGAAGGATAAGGACAGACCTCAGAGAGAAGAACAAGATAACAAGAGAGATGTCAAGGACAAACTCGAGCACCGAGTCAGAGAAATTTGAATTCAACACACAGCTTCCAATTTCTCTAACTTGTGTATTAGACAATCTAGAGAAAGTTTCTGTCACCTTTTGAATTTGCAGAGTTCTCAGAGTTCTGCAGAGTTTGGATAATGACAAATAGCTAGCATTCACAATTGCTTGCAGATCACTATGTATCATCAGAGTTTCAGTATTAAACATTATATAGTTTCATTTTTAATGCTTTATAAAATTGTTGTGCAGCCTTTCTCCTGGGCTTGCAGAGCATAGTTGCATGAAAAGAACTATTAGAGTATTTATTCAACATAGAGTTGAAGCAGCATTTGGAATAGATGTTCAGCTCCCTAGTGAGATCAAAATTGTTCTTGAATTGCATTGCTTGTTTATTTGGGTTGGTCAATTCTTTCCATCTTCCATCTTGGCGCCAACTGTAACAAAGTGTTGCTAACAAGTCTGGAACTGTTAACCAGTTCTGGGCACAACATGGCAATTTTGGTTGCAAAGTAGTGGTGAAGTAACCTTATTTGAACTATGACGTAAACAGTATATGAAATTCATTATCTGTATTCAATTCAGAGACTCAACAGAGAAAAAGTTAACCAATTATCCAATAAATTAAGCATTGTGTGGCATTCTTATTTTCAATTCAGGGGAAGGATGATTGAAATTTACTTGCAGATTAAATAAAAAGTAATCTACTATTACCAAGTGGAGCCTTAATAAGAAAGTATGTCAGGTTGGCTTAGTTACAGGAGTTCCTTTTCTTGTGACATCTAATTCTTTTTTTATGCAATATATTTTTCTGTATTAGTTTACTTGATTATTTTATTTGCATACAGAACAATGTTCATGAAATCACATACCCGTGGCAAAACTGCCAAGTGGGAGTGACTGTACTTGACACTTGCAAGGCAGTGTTTCATTAGCGCAAACTGTGTTTTCCCACAGCCTAGAAAATACATCCTTAGAACAGCTAAATACATAATCAGCTACAGAAGATGTAATTTTCTGAAAGGAGGCAGACCCCAGAGGTCTGTACATCAGGAAAATTGTAAGGGTTTTCAGTTTGGCTCGACAGCATAAACCCCCACAAAGATACTTTTGTAAATATCAGCTTCTTCAGGAATAGAGCATACTACATCCTCTGCAGTAATAAATATTGATCCTGTTTCCTCTGACGTAGGATTTCTATATTTGTGAGAGATATGTGCTCACGCTGTAATATGTCCACATTGATTTCAGTGTAGAGCAGACTCGTTTCAGTAAAACTGATCTACATAATTGCGGTAGGCATGTAAAGGTTACATAACATTCAGATATTCCTGCCAAATGTATATTTCCAGTACCTGCCCAAACAGCGAAGAGGACACATGCAGTAAGTGCATTGACATAGATCATTCTATTGATATCTGTGCAAGAACTTGAATAAGTACGAGTAACATCTCAAAGTGAGGCCAGGATGAGAACAGTACTCTGGATTTTCAGAGTGTCAGTATCTCATAGTGAGGATTCTTCCTTGCAAGCAGACAATCTTCCTATTCTCCTGTCCTGGCCACCTGTCTCTCCTGGTGGAGTGGTGTGAAAGTAGAACCCTGTTACTTCCAACTTCTTTTACTACGCTGATCTTATGGGGGGGAAAATGTGCCATAGCTTCTTTACCCACCTGAGCATAAGAGATGATAATTTTGCAATTATTCATGCAAGCCCCACAGAATCTTTCTCTTATTCTGTTCTGCTTAGCTGTTATGGGCTTAGTCACCTTGGCATAGCTACCATGATGATGGGGATCCACCATAGATTTTGACTGCAGTCCCATGCGTACTGAAGTCACTGGCAACTTTATCATTTATTTCAGTAGGTTCAGCATTTTGTCACAGGTTACTACTTGAAACTCAAAATTACTTTAGCATCTGTTTTTAACTTTGATTGACATAATACCTCAGCTGGCAAATAAAATAGCATCCTTCTTTATTTTTTTATTATTCCAATCAGCGTAGGTGCCTTCAATTCCTGTGTGAGCAAATTATAACCTCAGGCAAATAAATCTAGACTGACTAAATCTTGATTCCATTTTCATACTTTCCATGCAGATTATAAAAATGTCACCAAAATTGATAGAATGTGTAAAAGTCCTTCACTGAAAACATAAATTACAAACCACAGAACTGAGATACAGTTCATATACAAGACCACTTCTAGTCTGAAAATTTGGAAATCTTAGACGGAAATTTGATCTTTCTTTCGCCGTTTTTTCAGACTGCAATTGTAGCCATTATTTTATTTGTAGGTGAACCTCATGTCTTTATTCCAGTGTTATTTCAAACATAAGCTTGAACAAATTTGGATGTCCAGGCCAAATTTTTGTATTTGTCATCAAGCGAATTTACCTAATTCGAAAATTTACTACTGTATTTGTTTATTTTCTAGAATATTGAAGCAAATTTTGATGGTTGTGAATGTATTATTTCTTTCCTATTTCTCAACAAGTACTTACATGTTAAAGCATTTCAGTATTTGATTACCCAATGGACTATTCACATCTTTGGTTGTCATAGTATAGAGTCAGTGGTATGGAAGTCCTCATAGTTGAAACCACAGTATTTTCATTCTGCTTTCTCTCTAACCGGCTTGCACTTTTTAAGTAAATGGAAAAGAAGATCAGAGTTTTGTTTTATATATAAATGTACTTCATATGGAAGAAAAAACAGTGTTTTAAGTTCTGTGCAAGCAACATCTCATATATACAAATGATCATAAAAAGGAAATAATTTGACATTTTATACTTTGATTTTAGAGAAGTCCTTGGCATTGGAGTTGTTGCAACACATTTGTGATACAGAAAACCCAGAGGATCCTGGATATTACAAAAAATACTAGCCAAAGCCTTTTTGCAGTACAAGGAGGCAATGTTAGTTAATGCACAGAAAGGCATCTCTCTTTCTTTATAATTACCTCTGAGGATCAGATGTCTCTTGGTGCTACTACTTCAGAGAAATATTGCAGAGAAATCGAGGAATCTTGCATTGGAGACTTATGTCTTCCTAAACTCCAGAATTTATACCGACTTTATTTATTGTAGCGTAAAGATTTATGGCCCTTGCAGTATTTTATTCCAACTCATGGAACTGTGGATATTCTCATTATTCATGTAAACATCCATCTTTTAATTACTGCTTTAAGTCTGATTGAATTCGCAAAAATGATATAGGTTCTGGTTTGATTTTGTTTTGGAGGGGTTTTTTTCTGTAAAAAAATCAATATATTTTTCATTAGTTGTAGTACTGAACTGTAGTATTCATTTATCTCAAGAGGACTGTGTGAATTTTCTGTTTAAAACTTGACCCTGAAATGTTTTCTGGTAGTAAGATTTAATTGTGCTTCTGTATTGGAATATGCTGTGTATCTGGAGATGATTACATTATTAATACTGTGCGGATATTTGAAAGAAAGCAAATCTGGATGTATACTTTATTCAGAGACAATACCAAAGAGGCTGCTGTACAACAGTTTTGCAGAGGAAAAGACGAAACTTTTAGACACAGAATTTTCAATAAATATGAAGTGTGGCTACAGGATAGCATAGTGGTGTCTTGCAATGATGGGTTTCTAATCTTCTGCTCTTTTTAAAATATATAGCAGAATGCACGTTCTCTTGGATAGCTTAGAAATGCTTGTCATTAGTCATTTGGGATGCTTGATTCAGTAACTTGTGGATTTAGTCTTTTTACACCCAAGTACTAAGACAGCATGAGACAAAAGAAAGGGCCTTATCCTGAGAGGCACCAAGTACTTCCAAATTGTTGATTTCAGAGCAGTTTAAAGCTGTTCAGTTACTCTGAAAAATGTGGGCAGATGCTGCTGAAGAATGAAATAAATTCTTTTTTCTTATCAGTTGTAACACTTAAGTTGAGCTTCATTGTAATAGTCATCTACTTAACTAATGATACTGGAAAACTGTGATGCAGCAGTTCACTTCAGAAGCCATGGTGTCTGTACGGGGAAAAAGCTGATTCTAGATGAGATGCTAGAGGTTATTTCATCTTCCTTTCGAGAAACTGGAGGTGAACTACATTTTTTTATTTAGTTCTTCATTTCCCACAGCTTGGATAAGCTGTGTTTCTTTTAGATCTACATATTAAACAGAAAAGGGTTTGGTTGGTTGATTTGTTTTGGTTTTTTTTTTTTTTTTTTGCTGTGGAACTTGGGAATTGTTTCTGTTCTGTAAGCTTTTTATGTGTCTTCTTTTACTCTGGTTTTGGAGATGATTGCCTTTATTTAGTCTTTGAAAGGGTGAGGAGTGCAGATTAGTAATACTTCACTACGCCAAGCTTTGTACAACTGATTGTCTAGAAGAAGTTTTACAAGGTAATGTTAGCATGCAATCCAAGTGTGTTTCTTCTAATGAAAGTGCATGCTTTGTCTCAAGGACATTCATACAAATGCAGCAGGATGTGAATTTGTAGCATGTTTTCTCCCAGGCTGGAACTCATAAGGCTTCATGGACTCAAATGATATGGTAACAAGATTGTGGCAAATATGTAAATTATGAAAGAGAAAGAACAAAGAAGCAAGTATTTCCACAAGCAATGGAACTTACAAATCCTAGTTTCCAAGAATTTGTGTGTTGTGGTTTAATTCTCAGATGTCTTACAATTTGCAAGCTCTGATCAAAGCCTTTTCTGCATCTGTAATATTCATGCATCTATCATGTGAATTTGTGGAGTACATATAAACTCCATTTCAGCAATTTGCTACATAGAGCACAAGTAGGATCTATTCTTTATCTATCCTGCAGTTTTTGTGAAATTCTCTATAACTTTCTAATGATGATAATTCTATTCTGTATAATTTATTGAAATTTGGTAGGGGGTTTACAGTTGGTTTTGAAATATGAAGGGACAGACAGGTAAACACCTGAAACTGACTGTATTAAAAGCAAAAATAAATAGGCGTGAGGGTTGTGTGAGCCTCATTTCACAGAACCAAGCTAACAATTCTGTCAGGTGATATTTATGAGGAATGACTGCATAGGTACTTCTTCCTATAGCACAGGAGCTGGCTAGGAGAGGTCTGAAGAACAGAGTTTCATATGTAAATAAATAAATACAAATGCAAATGTCAGTGAAAAGTATGTATCTTTGAAGCACATAAGTATAAAATATACCAAAAAGGAAATGTTTTGTAAGGTAGTTTGAAATAAAATGCTTAATGAAAACAAGATGAATAAATGGATTTTAAAATAAATGAAAACTCTGCAAAGTGTTTGAAGTAGAGATGTGAGACTGGATTGAAAAGGAAAAAGTCAATGAAATGTTACACTGACTGGCCTGGAAAGAGTTGGTAATTGTGAAGTCCACAAAAAAGATGATTGTGATAGTTAAATGGATTTTGATTATGATGAACAGATGTTACAGAAAGTCTTAAGAAATTAACCTGAATCTTGTGGAATAGAGATCCTGTCAGCTGCAGACAAAAGCTAGGCTTGCTTCAGCTGAGAGTAATGCAAAGAGCAGACATACAAGCATATACAAGAGGAGGATGGAAGGGTATTTGTTTTGGGAAGTTGTTCTCATATAAAAGAGAAAGCAGCTTCTGTGCAACAGCAGGGTTGAAAATCCCTATTAAACCTACACTTGTTTTGATGCACAAATTGAAATGCCAGAGAATTTGGCAGGAAAAGATACTGTTAAAATTAAAAATGGTTGAATTTCAGAATTGTGGAAGACTTTTATTGGTTCATTTGGAAAGGCAGCTTTTTCAGAATTGAGGGTGGATGCAATACTGGGAGGAATATTTACCATTATCAGTGGGAACAATAGGACCGAAATCTAGAATGACCTTAGTAAGTTTTACAGAAAATTTTCCCCTCACCATAACTGTCATATCATTACACCCTTTGTCCTTATGATTGGTTTCTGAGTTGGAGCGGCAGCCACCAGTGAAAATGCAAAAGAGCATGGGCAAAATAGAGCCTAAGACCTCCCAAGACCTTGCTTGCCACTGTTGTTTGGGCTCTGCCTCTTTCCACTGGCTGGAGGAGATGGAACGAGGATCACCAATGAGTTTTTGCAGGCATTGATTACTAAGTAAGCTTCCAAAAATTATTCTAAAGCATCCTAAAATACACCTTTCACATCTGTTAGATACTTTATCCTTTTTTTTTTTTTCTTCATTTAAAAAGTTTTATATTTTATAATGCTGTCTCTAAGGTCAGTCAGCTCTTTGGGGAGGAGGAAGATGTTTTTTCCTTCTGGGCTGAACTGGCTTAAAGTGTACATTGTGTGTGGATGTGCATATATCTTTGACACATAACAGAACCAGCTACTGGATTGAAACCAATAGATGTTTGAAGTGTTAATGCTGGAAAGAAAACTGTTAGCTTCCTATGGCTTGTGTTTGGCCCCAGTGCTGATAAAACCTAAAATTGGCCTGTTTCAGGACCTGAAACTTTTTCAGGTAGAGGCTTCTTCTTGTAGAAGTTGAAAGTCCTAAATTTTCTTCCTAAGATTGTCTCTAATGCTCACTGTCATTTGTAGACAGGCAGAAAAGATATCTCTGAACAATCAGGTTATTGATTTGGTGGTATAGTGTGATTTTTTTTGTTCATCTGTCAGATAAATGGAATAGAAGAATGCATATGAAACTTTTTTCCTGCCTTGAAATAAAGAAGTGGCACTTTACAACTTAAATTCATTCCTCATATCTGTTTTCTCTTTACTTGTATCATCTGCCCAATTGATCCTGTCAAAGGAGCAGTGAAGGTGTCAGGATGTAAACAGACTCAGTAATTTGACCTTCTCAAAGGAAATCATTGTTAGTCATTTACTATGATTTTTGATACAGTTTGAGGGTGAAATGTTTTGAACAAAATTCACCCAAGTCTCATTCAATACCATGTTCTTAGGCACTACTACAGAGCACTGTCAGAAGACTGTGTTTAGGTTGATAACACATGAACATAAATTTGTATGTATTTATACACGCATATATGTCACAGAGACAAAAGCACACAAAAATACATTAACCAATTTAAAGAACCCCCTTTTTTTTTTTTTTTTAAATATACTTCAGAAGATCTGTGTGAATGTAAACATTTGGGAAACCTGTGCAGCAGAAGTCACTGTAGGCACTTGCATTTTGACCTCATAAATAAAAATATGCAGGATTGTATCTTTCACTTGAAATGTATTGGATGTTTAAAAAAATGCGGAATTCTAATTACTGCTTCTTAGCCTGGCACAACAGATGCCACAAATTTCCAAGCAGATTTGTGCATGAGGCTTCTTATACACAACACCACACTATTTAATTCTACTATTCAATAAAAGGCTACCTATCAAACATTTCTATAGCCAAACAAGGTATCTCTTGCCATGTAGCCATGGATATCATATGTAAATCACCAGTTTATGTGTATGCAAGCAATATTTTCTATATATTATTCATAGCATTTGTATGTTTAACAATGCTAATAGACTATCAAACCCCACTAAATTCTTTGAATGTTGTGAGAGTAAGGCAAAGACCTGTGTAAGCATAAGCCACAAAATGTCCACATCCAACTGTATCCAGATTTCCACAGTTCTGCACTCACTATGACTGCAACCTCATGTTCACAATGTGTAAGTAGTGTGGCGCAGAGTTCTTATGATATTAAGCATATTGTCAAAACTCTTTGGACAGCTTTAATGTTTCACTGTGTTCCACTGACACTCATTTCAACTGAGATCTAATGCAGCTATAGCCTAAAGAGATTAATAGGTCCATATAGGTTAAGAATTAACATGTTAGGTTAATTAAAAAACATGTTTTAAGGTGCCCCTCTATGGGCATCTTTCATTCTCTTTGCTGGTATAGATTATGTTTATTTTGTATAGAGCATTAGAATAAATAACACTGTATAGTACTGTATTATTAATACTTCTTTTTTTTTTTTTTCTGGTATTGACCTGTGCTTAAGTGCCAAATGTGACGCTACTTTGAATGGTCTCTTCCTATTTTTGAGTACTGAAGTGCTACAAATGCGAACTGCCCAGCTAATGTCCTGACCCACTGTAACGTAAGCAAATAAAATACTGGTTTGGACCAAAACATTTTCCAACATAAACCTGAAAAACAACAACAACATGCAAAACATATTGGTGCATGGCATTTATCCAGAGCACAAATAAAAATTAAAAGACAAATGGTCAGAGGGAAATATAGGCACAGACAGATTCCATTATGATAACTTCTGAAAAATTCCAGACTGATAAATTCTAGGTGACAATCAGGTGAATAGCTTGTATTGTTACCAGTCATAGGCACTGGACAGATCCTGCTTTGTTCAGAAAAGCAAACCACTGTGTAGATAAAGTCAGGTTTTTTTGTGTCGTAATAACATCAATGTCCTTTTCAGAGAGAGGATTACCATCCAGTGGATCTCAGTTCACAGAACATCACAGTTATAGTCAGTCAACCTACTCAGTCACCTCTAGAATTAGGTACAAGGGTACACATGTCTGAATTGATTATGGAACAGTCTCTGGGCTTCCTCTTGAAATAGCTTTGTTGTGACATTTTTTTTTCCTGTTTGATTCTGAAGTGGTCTCAGAGTCCTTAATTCTCAGTTTATGCTGTCTTTATGGCTGCTTCTATCTGTATTGTGATTGTTTAGTTCTTGATTTTTCCACTGAATACTTGTTCCATTCATGGGCACTGAAGTCACTAGACTCTTAGACTGGGAGCAGCAACAGCAAAGACATGACTGGAAATGAAAAAAAGAAACAAAAGGTTAACACAAACCTATCAACTGTGCAGACTGGCAGCTATATTTTTAATTCAGAAGTGAACAGACCATTCTAGCTGAAGGGAGTGATAGCTGCACTCAGGCAAAATTTTTATCCCAGGATGTAAACAATACTTGCTATTAAACATCACAAATGCAGCAAATTAGGCCTGGTCTGTGGAGAGGTTGTCTGAATTAATGAATGATCTTGATACTAGAAGGGAAAGAGTAAGCTATGATGAGAAGCTGGGAAGAATTAAATAGTAACGGAAAATTCTTTAATTAGAGTTGTTGGATAGTAATTTTATTTGGAAAGACAAATGGGAAGAATGAACTGACAGTATGAGAAGCAGCCTGGTAGTATCCACAGTTACTTTTCCCTTTCACCTGAGGACAAGTTCAGGTATATTATCCTCTCCACAGTTCCCAAATGAAGTAGGGGACTGTAAAAAGTGAAGCTGACTTCTTATTTATCATGTGAAAAAGCTCTTTAGAACACTTTGCAAATCAGAGCAGGATACAGTCAAACAGTTGTTTGCTATTTTAATAATTTGTTACATTCTTTTCAGTAGCTTGAGTTGCCTATTCACAGACTAAAAGTTTAGTGGTACAGTTCTGTTGTGTTTTGGTTTTCTTTGCAGGTAAAGCTATTTCAATCTTTGTTTTCCATTTTGTTACTTTATTTACCACTATATACTCTGATTTTCTTTATTTCTGTATTGTCTTTATTAGGTGAATGGGGACTTGCAGAGGGACTTGCAGGGGCACATTGTCACGAAGAAATTCTCTTAGCCTTAAAATATGTTTTCATGCGTAGGAGCTGGAAAAAAAGCCACAATGCCTATTAAATTGCCAAAATCAACTCAAGTGCCTGTTTTGGTATTCAAGCCTGAAAATTTTAGTTGTTTCAGATTGTTTAACTACAAGCAGCATGGTGTCCTATGTATGTGCTGTCTTCATCTAGAGTGGGAAACGTTATCTGCCAAATTCTATTTCATGAACATGCCACATGCAGATAAATAGTATTTACAAGAGCATGTCTATCTCTGTATGTTTACATATGAGGACTGTGTCAAACTTATTTACTGGTATAGCATTTCAGATAAGTGGATAGTTCTGTTTTCAGTTTGGTATGTGTGTTACGTGAGCTGCTAGTTGGTAAACTAGGCAATTTATAATCCTTCATGCCTTTGCTTGCCTCTTCTCCCAGTGGCTAAAATAAATAATAACTAAGTGACTTAATACAGTTCATTAACTGGACATACAATCTTATCAAGAATATCTTACCTGGAAACAGTTTTTAAACTTCTTGCTCACAAAATACAGAGCTATTGGGTTTATGCAAGAGTTCATGGTTGCCAGGTTGATGCTGATATAATCCAATGGCAGCAAGAAACTAAGCAACAAAACAGAAAGCAAAACATTTAAACTGTTCACATACTGTAGAAGCACCTGTGCTTTTTGTGGTTATAATCTCTTCTGTCAGAGAAACGAAACCTCTCTTACCAAAAACTCCCTCAATCTAATCTTAGAATCATAGAATCATAGAATCATAGAATAGTTACAGTTGAACAGGACCTCAAGATCATCTAGTTCCAACCCCCCTGCCATAGGCAGGGATGCCTCCCACTAAACCATGCCACTCAAGGCTATGTCCAACCTGGCCTTGAACAACGCCAGGGATGGAGCATTCACAGCTTCCCTGGACAACCCATTCCAGTGCCACACCACCCTTACACTAAAGAATTTCTTCCTCAGATCCAATCTAAACTTCCCCTGTTTAAGTTTGAACCCGTTACCCCTTTTCCTCTCACTACAGTCCCTAAAAAATAGTCCCTCCCCAGCATCCCTATAGGCCCCCTTCAGATACTGGAAGGCTGCTATGAGGTCTCCACTCAGCCTTCTCTT
>JANRGW010045769.1:0-13777 GCA_024733675.1 Psilopsiagon aymara | reverse complement strand
GAACACTGCCAGGGATGGGGCAGCCACAGCTTCTCTGGGCACCCTGTGCCAGCCCCTCAGCACCCTCACAGGGAAGAGCTTCTGCCTAATGTCTAATGATGGAAATAAGGCCATGATAAGATTTGAATTTCAAGCAGGTTGTCATAGGTTTCTGTTTGTGGCTACAAACAAGAAAATAACAGATGTTATTTTTTTGGTTTGCACAGTGTATCCTGGCTGCTATTGTGGTATTTAACGTGTCCCCTTTTCTTCAGAATTTTCAGGACATCCCCATGCTGTGGAGACAGGATAAGTATCATTTTGTAAGTGCCAAGGAAAACCACCTAGGATATGGAATGTGTCTTAAAGGGAGAAATTGATGTTTCACGAGGGCAGGGCAAAGCAGTGGCCTTTCAATTGGGAAAGGGGTCCTCTGAAGTATGTCCTTAAGAAAAGCATATTGCTGTCTCTTCAAATCAATTTATAATTCATTCTATAGAGGGAAAAATTACTCTTTTTTCTTCCCAGATCTCTTAAGAAGGCAATTGTCAAACTGCCAGACAGAGTCACATGCTCATGTCAGCTCTTGTGCAGGATTTGTCATAAAGACCTTCAATATGATGTGGGTTTTCCTAACTATTGACGCCCTGATAAAACATCTCAAGATTTGAACTGGAATTTGTGATCCTTGTTTGCAGCTGTTTCCAGGACTGGGTTGGTCTAGATGTGCCAACAAAGGTTTTCACATATTACCATTTCCAGGCCTTTATACTGTCTGCAATTTGTAAATGCTGGGGCTGAATTAGAGATCATTTTTCATCTTTTTAATGCTCATGTTCTCTCTCTCTCTCATTCAAAGGTTATTTGGCTGGTAACTTCTGCTGCAGTGCTTTGTTTTGGTCTTGATATGGGTTTAGTGATCGCCATGGGATTCGCGTTCCTCCTTATCACCATTAGGTTACACAGGTACTTATAACTTTTGAAACAAAATACTGTGTTTTTTAGAGTTGATGTTTTAGAGAAAGTTATACATGTGACAGTGAAAGGGCTGTTTCATGTTCATCAATATTTAAGTCAGGTCATTCTGGATGACCTACTCATAGAATTATAGAATCGTAGAATGGCTTGGATTGGAAAGGACCTTCAGATCATGCAGTTCCAACCCCCTGCCAGAGGCAAGGACACCTCACTCTAGACCACGTCACCAAGGCTCTGTCCAGCCTGGCCTTGAACACTGCCAGGGATGGAGCATTTACTACTTCTTTTGGCAACCTGTTCCAGTGCCCCATCACCCTCACAATGAAGAACTTCTTCCTTATATCTAACCTGTTGCTGTCACCATCCAGTAAACTCCTTAAGTTTATGGTCTCTTCTTCAGGTGTATCATGCTCTTGAAGGCAGCTTATTGTACTGTAGGCATCAGCCAGGAGAAGTGATCTCTGTACACACTTGTATAGGGATAAAATGAGATGTTGTACCTTTATTTCAAATACATTCCCCATTTTTCACTGCCATCTACCAAGTTGCTTTATCTTCCCTGTCAACTCAGTTTGGGATAGGGGAGGGAAATTATGTCAGGCATGCATTACTCAGTTTATTAGCTGCTAATCCAAACAGGAAAATCATTCATAAATCCAAGCCACACCTCATGAGATTTGCCATGACAGGTGGGCGCTTCTCTGGGTAGGCTGAAACTCTCAGGCAACATGGAAAGAGGTAGGAAGTAACTCAGTTGCTGCAAATACTGAACTGCTCATGATCTGATCGAGAGTGGCTCTGTGAGGATATCTCCAGGAAGACTTTCTGTTGCTCTCTGACACTCACTGTATTAGCTCTGCTCAGTTATGTTCTTGGGTTTGTCTTGGCATTTAATGAGCATTGTGAAAGGGCATTTCTGCAGCCACAGTTCAGTTAAGTTTCCCTGTTGTCCATAGTACCTTCAGGATACATTAGTGCTTATCAGTTTCCTACCAGTGAAGGCATTATGCTCAAAAATGCATGGGAAGTTATCTGCAAACAGATTGCTTTGAATAGTGTCTTGACAACAGTTTTCCATAAACCAGGGTACACTGTCTTCCAGTTCCCCAGCAACCAGCCAGCCACATGTTTATTCCACTCATGCCCTGAACTAACCAGAACTTGCCCCAAGATCATGCAGCACCATTAGCAAAGCATGGTCCCCAAACCAGGAGATTCTCCTTCAAGGCAAAACCCTGCGTTGATGCTTCTGCATGAGCTCTGGATCAGATCCAGCCTATGTGCAGCTCCAAGCACAGGTTACGGCTGCCTCCACCAAATGCATCTTTGAGGAGAGCTGTGGGGAGACTAGAGAGAACATGCTTTCTAGTGTAATAACAATAACCCAAATGTTCCAAAGCTAGAAATGGGACATTATACACTCTTGAGGACACCAGTGTGACTGAAGGCTGTGCTTGTGTACTGCTCCCCTACTCAAAGAACCCTGAATATGAGTGAATAACTTTTTGTACTGACACCCTCTAAGTTACAGTTGGTGTATCTAGTGGAGAGGAGAGAAATGGAGATCAACCTTTTGGGAACAGATGGTATTTCCTGGTTCTCTGTGAAAACCTAATAAACCTCTTGTTTCAGGGTGAAGACAGTGATGCTGGGACAGATTCCAAACACAAATATTTATAGAAGTTTATCTGACTACAAAGCTGTAAGAGGAAACAAAAAATGAATGTTCCATCTTTCTTTGTAATCCAGCTTCTTCCCTTAAATGCCTAGGGGTGACCATTCACACTCAGTTCATTTGATTCAAAACTCTGAAGAACACTGAAGTATTTGCAGTGTGAAGTAATGCAGATATCTCGCACAGCCTGCTTGGGCTTCTGGAGTGCCTTGTCCACCTCTGCTGCCTCCATGGTGGAAGCTGCTCTGCTGTCCTTTCCAGAGCTGTTTGGCATATCTTTTTTGCTGACCTGCTTTCTCAGTCTGGTTTTCTCCATTCTACATGTGTTTTCACAATGGCTGTGCATAGAATAGTCAGGGTTGGAAAGGACCTTAAGCTCATCCAGTTCCAACCCCCCTGCCATGGGCAGGGACACCTCCCACTAAACCATATTGCCCAAGGCTATGTCCAGCCTGGCCTTGAACACCCCCAGGGATAGAGCATTCATGTACTAGACTGACTCACAGGTTCTCCCAGTGATCGGAAAACAGGCAGAGCCTTTTTAACACCTTCTTTTCAAGACCTGCACCATGCAGAGGTAGGCAATGCAGCAGTAGAGAGCTTTGCCTTTGCCATGTGGATACATTCCCATTGCTATGCTGATGGTTTGCAAAAAATAGACTAATGTAAGGGCAAGTTTAGTAAGACAAAGATACAGTGTATGTTTTCTGTGATGAGCAGTAAAAATAATTTGCTTTATTTTGTATCAGAGCAGCCAAGTGCTGTGATAGATCTGCTGGAGGAATGTTTTTAATTGCAAGAGAATCACAGAATCATAGAATCACAGAATCACAGAATGGTTTGGGTTGGAGGGGACCTTAAAGCGCATCCAGTTCCAACACCCTGCCATGGGCAGGGACACCTTCCACTGGAGCAGCTTGCTCCAAGCCCCTGTGTCCAACCCAGCCTTGAGCACTGCCAGGGATGGGGCAGCCACAGCTTCTCTGGGCACCCTGTGCCAGCGCCTCAGCACCCTCACAGGGAACAGCTTCTGCCTTAGATCTAATCTGAACTTCCCATTTCAGTTTGAACCCATTACATGTGTTCCCAGGGCCACTGCCAGGGTCATCAACAGTGGGACCAGACAGACTCCATCCTTAGGGTAGCATCCTGCAGGCTACAACAGAGTCAATACAGGAAAGCCAGCTTCTGCTAATTGCAACCCTAACAGATACAACTTTTGTTTTACAGGCAAAGGAGATTGAAGGAATCAAAATCTTCCAATGCTATTCTTCCATCTCTTTTGCCAACATGAATTGCTTCAAAACCAGTTTGTTGAACAAGGTAAATGCCACTTTTTCAGTCAGCAGTTTTTAAGAACCTGCATTAGGGAGATAAAAACTCGAATAAATCTGCCTTTCTTTTTCAGATGGATATGAAAACAGTGCCTTTAGATGTAAGTGAAATGAGGGCTTTTAGTTCACGTCGTCTGGCTGCCACTACAGTGGGAAAAGAAGATCATACATTCTTTTGTGTCTATGATCCACCTCTACCTCCAACTACGGTCAGCTTTAAGAGTGTATTTATCTAGTCTGTTGCTCTGAGGTGCCTGGTTTTACATTATTGAAGAAACCATGCTTAATTTGCCAGTACTGAAAGGGCTGTAAATGTTTATAAAAAGCATATATATATATTTGCTGTATGAAAATAAGCAAATATTACCACTGTTTTTTCTTTACATATACTTTATGTGATAGAGCAATAGTAGCTCATCTTACTGAGCGAATTTAACCAGCAGTTGAATATTCAACATATTCTCTTTACAGCTACAAGAATTAGGTGCTTCAGTAGGGATTTTTTTCTTTCTTCCTATAGATTGAGGAACTCCCTTGCTTATGAGGAATTTCTTCCACTCCCAAGTGCAAGTACAAAATACCTCAGACAGCTACAAATATCATCATAAGATTATCGTGTTTAGGGGATTTCTCATATTTGTAATTGTCCACTGTGCATCTTCTAGAGTCACTCATATCAAATACTCTTTATTTGAATTTTCTGAAATGTCTTAGAAAGGGACTTCATGGAATGGACAGTCTCCAGAAGACATTTCTCAAGCAGTTACGTGTGATTTGTAAAAGCCATTGTATAAGAAATGGGTTGAAAGACAAGTGGTTAGGAACACATCTGCGACACCAAGGTCCTGAGGAAGTGGGCATAGTTGATAATTTAACATCATCTTCTGAAGTACAAAAATGCAGAGTGGCTTTTCCTTTCTTGCCTTATAAAAAGAAACTATTAAGAAAGAAAACATGATCAAATTGGTTTGTTCTGTGAGCAGCTGCCATCCAAGAAGCTGAGTAATCAAAGGTCTGCAGAACTCAGCCAGTAAGGGTCAGCTTTCTGTTGCCCAGAAAGGCAGTGGCCACAGGCCATCTTTTTATCTTCTTTTCTTTTCTGAAAGGTAGAGGTCACAAGTGTTCCAGATGCCAGTATCATGGGCCACTGGAAGTCCAGGCCATTCCAGTATGGAAGAATGAGGTACCACTGTGCTATAGGGTGGCTGAAGGCGCTCTGTTAACCACATCTTGAGCCTTGCCTAAGATAACTTGCTACTTCACATACTCTTGTGTGTTTGTCCTATATTTAGTGTTATTTCAGATGTGTTTTTTACCATGAGAGAAGGAATATTTTAGTGCCTAAAGGGCCAAAAAGAAAGCTGGAAAGAGGCTTTGGACAAGGGCCTGTAGGGACAAGACAAGGGGAATGGCTTTAACCTGCCAGAGAGATTGAGATGAGCTCTTAGGCAGAAGTTGTTCCCTGTGAGGGTGCTGAGGCACTGGCACAGGGTGCCCAGAGAAGCTGTGGCTGCCCCATCCCTGCAGTGTTCAAGGCCAGGTTGCAGCAATCTGCTCTAGTGGAAGGTGTCCCTGCCCGTGGCAGGGGTTGGAACTGGATGAGCTCTGAGGTCACTTCCAACTCAAACCATTCTATGATTCTATGATCATATGATTTACAGCACTGTCTTACTTGCGGCAAATAAATTCCCACCTCCTCAGCCCCATTCTTCCAACCACTGGTGCACTCTCTGTTTTCAATCTTAGATACTATATAGAGAGAAACTGGTGAAGTGACATTCCACAGACAGCCAGTCCGCATCATCTTCAGTGAATTTGGTACGTTGGTCGAAGTATGAAGACAAATTCAGCTCGAGGACATTGCTGGTGGGAGCTCCTAATACATCCCCAAACTTTAACAGAGGGGTTAGGACTGGAAGTAACGAGCAGGACAAAACAGTCTGCTGTGCACCAGGCTCTGCAATCGATAATTCCTCCGTACACTTTGATCAGGAACAACAGCCAATGCATCTGCCCTGCCCAGTTCACACCATTATTTTTGACTTCAGTATGGTGCAGTTTGTGGATTTGGCCGGTTCAGATTTACTACGACAGGTAAGTAATCCAGCTGCGCACAGATGAGAAACTTGAAGTTCACCCGATGTCTTGCTTCTCGTTAGCCTAAAATGTCCTGACAAACAACAGTCTGCATCTCTTCCTGATGACCTTTACAGGCACTAGATTTATCTATCAAGTTTCAGAAATCAATAAATTCCCACTGTATTTTTACAAACAGACCCCCCCCTATCCATACAGCAGAGGTGCAAACCCCTGTCCTCCTTTGGGATCAACTCTAGAATCATGTAAACTAAAAATGCATTTATAAAAATGTCTGCTTTGGGTTTTTGGCCATTTTATCTGTTTATTTTTTCTTCTAGCTGGACAATTAAAAAATTATGTCATTTCAAAGTGTCAGATATAAACCCACCAGCTGTCTTCTAGAGTGATTTTGGTGTTACTAATTCCTAATTAGCCTTTTCTTTGATGTATGCCTAGGACTTTTAAGTCTGCAAGTGGGGATCTGAGCCAATGGAGATGTAACTTTAGTAAAAATAAATGTCATTTGGCTGTGCTTCTCAGCCAGATACAGTCCCAGGTGCATTCTCAGTCAGCTCCCCCAAACTCTGTAGCTCAGAGTTTGCGTTTAATTAAACACAAATAAAAAGATTTGTGTTTAATAATAGGTTAGACTAACACCTATTGAGAATAATTGTGGACTGAGCCAATGCCCCCCAAATCCTTGAAGATTGATTTGCCACCCATTAAATGACCCTTCCTCTGGGGGAAGAGGGTAAGTCAAAGACTTCCCAGATTCCTTCCAGCCCCATGATCTGAAATTCTGTGATTCTCTGAAATAGCGAGTTTAATTGACTTAACAAAACCCCCAAAACAACTTGGAGATATTTTAATTACAAAGGGTCAGGGACTGAGAAAACTGTGAGAATCTATCCTCTCTGAAATCTGATTCCTTTCACACTAAGTTAAAGGACTATATATGATATAGATATATGTAATACAGATGTACATATAGATATATAGAGAGATAGAGGTATATAGATCTACAGATATATACAGATACCAATACAGACAGAGATACAGATACAGATGTAGATGGCTGTTGAATGCTGGACTCAAAATCAGGATTTGAGATATAGGAATAAAGGTTTTCTTCAGAGATAAAACACTACAAGAGAGATTTTATTTCCTTGTTTATCTTTCACCTTCTAGTGCACTTGTGTAATGAGAATTGCTCTAATGCCTGCATGGAATTCTTTCCACAGATCATTCATATGTTTCACAATATTGGCATTACAGTCCTTATAGCTGGCTGTCACTGTGAGCACAGTATTTGTTTACTAACATTGACTTATCTCCAAGGATAAGTTTTAAACTAAAGTGAAATGATTTAGCTGTACTGCTCAGTGTGATTTTGTTACTTCATATATTTTCCCTCATTTTTTATAGCCTCCGTGGTAGCAGACTTTGAGAAGAATGATTTCTTTGACAGCTGTGTCACCAAAGAAAGGTTCTTTCTAACTCTTCATGATGCTGTGTTGGCTGCTTTGAACAAGCATCAGAGGGTAGATGAGCTAGACCATACTGTGAGAGAGTTCACTGAAAAACCACCAGCTGAACAGCAAGAGGTAGAATATTTTGCTTAACATTTAAGCCCTTCATGTTGTTAAATTATCCTGTCTGTAACTTAAACCGTGTCATGTGGCTGAGGAAATAGGGCAGCGCAGGTGCTCTTTCGGATTCTCTGGTATTTTACAGATACTCACCTTTGGGGGTCCATAAGCACATTTTGTTTCTTTGAGCCCTGTGTTCCTGTTTGGGGAAAGACATCTTTGTGTGATGGCTGTAAAAGCATCCAGCTGAGTTTTGAGGCAGGGAATGACTCTTGCATTTTAAATTGTTTCCATTTCTCTGAAAGAGCAAGGACCCTGCCAGGGCAAAGCAAAAGTTCCAAGTGTTTTATTTCCAGAGGTTACTACACCAGCTCCCTTGGGGCTGATGGGGAAGTGAAGGACAGTGCTAGCTTGACTTCCTGAAGAACTGAAGTTTATGCACATGCTCTTTTTGTCTGTATTCTGCAATAATTTTTCAGCTCTCTGGATGTCCCAGCCAAGTTTGAACAGGGCAGAACAAGTTCCAGGAAAAGCCCTTGTTCTCAGTACAAGGTTCCAGTAATTGCCCCACCTAGGGAAAGAACCCAGCTGTGGCTATGTCTACAGCCAGGCTAGGGTCCTATGGCTGAAGGAACCAAGAGTGAAGGCAAAACTGCAGGACAACAGGGTTCTCAAGTCTGCTGCTCATGACAAAACTTGTTTAACTCTCTTATCTTGGCATGGCTTGAAGCAAGCTGGTCTAGTGGAAGGTGTCCCTGCCCATGGCAGGGGGGTGGAACTGGATGAACTTGAAGGTCCCTTCCAACACAAGCCATTCTACAGTTCTATAAATAGTCTACTGCAAGGATGCTGACCTTCTGTGGTGTCACCCTATAGTGTATATTCACCAGTCTCCCTTTCCTGGACATGAGGGTTGGGAGCAACCAGCAGGCAGGAGGTGACAGTGGCTCCCCAGGAGCCTGCTCATGATGGAGCTGGGCTGGGGTGTAGATGAGACCCACAGCAGTGTGCTGCTGTGGCCCCTTCTCACTGCACACAGGATGGTGCTTTGGCACAGGAGCTGCACTTCAGCAGCTCAACAGCTTGGCCACCCTTGGCTTACAGTAATGTTTGTGTTATGTTTCAGAGAAGTTTGCTCTCAAGGAAGAATAAAGATCTTTTCTCTGCAAAGAACTCTTACCACAAACGCTGGTGTGAAGATGCCTCATGCTCGGCCCCAAACGAAGCAGGGCCAAGCTCTGTCCAGCAGTATTATACTCAGTCACATCAGTGGGATTTCCAGGACCCAGGCTGGGTGAGGAGATGGAAGCAGAGCAGCAAGCCCTGAACTGCAGCTGCTGGAGGGTTGGGATTTCAGTAGAGAGAAGAAAAGTACAGTTAAGGAACAGTTCTGGTGATTTTTATCAGCCTTTGATCCTCTTTTTCCTTTTCCAGAATTCTTAAAATATACAGCGTAATGCCTCCTGTAATCCTGCTGTTCTAAACAAAAAGCAACATTTATGTTATTACTTGCAAGTATTTTCCAATAGATATCCCAGCCAGCAATGCTGAAAGCAGAGACATTTCAGTGTGTGAGATAATTCCTAGTTTTGCAGCTAATTCCAGCAAATTACTTGCACTTGTTTTCTGAAACTCTGAAGAAGTTTAAATGTCCTAACTTAGCACTTCTTACATATTTATTGCTGGTTAGTAAGTTAAATTAATCTGCCATATTTCAACATGCAGGCAGTTTGAGTATTCTCAGATGCATTTAGAATAATGTGAAGCTTCCAAGAAAACATTTTATTATTACTCTTCAACACTATTGTCTGCCCTAACATGACATGGTGTCTGCCCATTATTTATTCCTCAGTCCCTTTCTAATCCACCAGAACTAAATCCCAGCAAACAATCTAATTTTTTTTCATGGTATTTTAGTCCTTTACTGAGATGGTTAAGAATGGGAGAATGTCTTCACTTTGTTCCGAAGAAGCAGGAATATTGTAGCCTTAGATACAGTTAGCACTTGATAAAAAACTCCACTTAGTTGTATTTTCTGGAGATCATCCAGAGTTGGATGCAGTAAAGTTAGTACAGAGGCATAAGGCAGGATTCCCCTGAAAGAAGAGATTTATACCAGCAGTACACATCACAAGGCTTCACCCTGCCCTCATCTGGAGGGTTATCCCATACCACAAACTGCCACATGTGAGGAGCTGCAGGTGAGTTAACTTCAGATGGATGTCCTGCACTGTGTATAAATACCATCCAGACCCATTTCAGGGCAAAGTTGGGTTTAAATGATGTATCCTTTGTGTACAGATCCTGGGCCCTGAGCTGAATTTGTTAACATGTGAACAGATTTGGCTTTTGCTGCTGGTCATCATGTGGTTTCTGGATGTGCAGCAACAGCAAGGTGGCTCCTCTGAATTCTGCTGCTCCTGGCTGCTAAACTTTAGCAATAATACAATGGCTAATAGGAATATTAGTATTAAACTGTCTGTAATTTATTCCAGTGAGTTCTACTAATATATATATATATATTCAATTTAAATTCTTACTGCTTCCAAGCAGTTTCTAGAGGGAAGCCACACCACTGCATGTGAAAACTGCAGTGGTGAAGGATTTTAGTGCACATTACTGTGTGGAGCTGCTTACTGTAGAGGAAACTGAGTCCTGGAACTCTCATACCTTTTGGAATGAAAGACAGGAAAAACTGAAAGCTTAAATTGTATTGAGTAATTCTCAAACCACATATGCTTCCCTGCATTGTTTTGGACAGTGGCTTCATTCCAAGGTCCTCTGGGCTCTGTTCAAAACAGAGTAATACAAAACCCATGAACAGCATAGCCCTAATTTCCAGATTCTGTTGGCTCTTCTACAGCAGCCTTGATTTAAGATGAGATGGCATCCCAAGCTGTTGGCAACATAGAAAGTCTCTGTTGCAAACTTAAGAGTTGGTGGTGTTTTTTGGCTCGTTCAGCAAAGTTCTGAATTTTACCTCCCTACCCCAGGACTC
Organism: Psilopsiagon aymara; assembly: GCA_024733675.1. Classification (NCBI taxonomy): domain Eukaryota; kingdom Metazoa; phylum Chordata; class Aves; order Psittaciformes; family Psittacidae; genus Psilopsiagon; species Psilopsiagon aymara. Next base: position 3,145 of record JANRGW010045769.1, on the reverse strand, counting down.
TGCAGAGTTCAGCACCAGGGGACAACTCAGACATCAGTGTTCAAATTATGGGTGTTCATGCTGCAAACCAAATATCTCGCTGAGAAGAATTCCAGACAGCCCCAATCCTTTTGCCTGAGAGCTGTGCAGTGCCATACCCCTGCTCCTGCATCCATACACAAAGCTGTTGTGTTCAGCCAAGCACAAATCCCTGGACACAGGCTGTGAAGTGACAAAGCACGTACTTCATGGCCAAGGACTCCACTTACACCTCTGAAAAGCCACAAAGTTGGGGTTCAAAAGCCCATCTATAATTACATGTTTGCAGGCAGCTTGACGTTCTCACTTGACCTACTTGCAGCAGCTATGGTTGTTCTGGGCACACAGCTACTTCTTCATGTCCTTTGCAGCCTGTGTAATGCCACAGTGGTTTTGTAGCAGGAAACCCAGACAGATCTCCCATTGCACTGAACTAGAGGATACAGATCCTCAGACATACATGTTATCATTGCAGGTGGTGCAAAGCAACACCCCTGTTTTATTAATGTCTTACTCTGGTGTGTAAATGGCTGCAGAAGGCATAAAGCAGCAGGGAAGCTCAGGAGTCACACAGAGCGTGGCAGAAGCAGTTCTTGTGGCCACGCACCTGTGGTGTGTCGCACTGCAGGAAGCAAGGAGGAAGGATCAGACAAACTAGTTACGTATGGGCATAGTCTGGGGCATTTATTCTGCTTTAAAAACAAGTGCCAGGCTGGTTGTGGAAAGATGAGTCTGTCTTTGCTAAGGTCTGGCCCAGCAGCCTTCTTCAGGGGTGCTCCAGATTGTGTTTTTCTGTCCCAAATTAGAAGAGTCATGGAAGAAACCTGGCAAGAGCCTGAGTGCTCAGTAATAACTTGCCTTTGCAGCTGACCTGTGCATGAGGTCCTTTTGGCCTGCAGTGTTCAGTACAGTTCCCTCCTGTTGAAGCGAATATGATACATGTCCTCACTCTTGCCTCACCCCAGGGTTTTCCAAACCCAGCCACGTGCCATCTCAGATGTCCTCACGTGAAGAAACCCAGCCTAGGCCAGCAGCAGTGCAGAGCAGGGCCACTGCGAGCACACACCAACCGTCAGGACAAGCACAGAGCACCAGGAGGGCTGCCTATAGATCGAGATCATCACTGCTCATGCTGCAACTTCTTTGAGGTGGGAACTTGCTGCAAGAGGGGGACCCTATCGTGCTTGAGATCTTTCTGCTCAGTGCTACTTTGAACGCTGCAGTTGTGCTGAAATTTGCCCCTTTCTGCTGCCTCCCCCTCACAAAATGTCATGCTGATTGCTCACATCTCTCTTTGCAGAACAGACGTGCTGACATCTGGTGCTTGTAGTGAGGAACAGAGCAACAACTACAAATTAGGGACAGGGGTTTTTTCTGTCTTCCGAACTCCACACAGGCACACGTGCCTCCCCGTGGAAATGTTTATAACCAGCCACCATGGGACGCTTGAAGGCACCATGGCAGAGAACCTAAACCGGAGCAGGCACAGCTCGTGCTCTGGGCACAGCCGGGGCCCGGTGCTCCCTCTGCCGGCGTCTCGACGGGATCGGGTGGCCAGAACCCTGGCCAGAACCTGACACGTGCGGTAACGGGGCTCTGAGGAGCTCTTAGGAGTAACCTTATGATAAACAAAACTACAGAGAGGAATAAAGCTTGCGGGAGGTCTGAGGTAAATGTACAGGCACCCTAAATAGGAGGCTGTTTGCTCAGCACTTACAGCTGAAGGCCTGAATGGCCCAGTTGCTGAAAAGTTTGATACTTTTCATGGTAATTACAAAGTAATTTAATATTAATATTCCCTCATTCTAATGCCATTTCACTGTTAAAAGCACACACTTTTCAGACCTCCTCAGTGGAAAGCTTTACAGGCGGACAGGCCTATGGAAGGCCTGCAGGCACCCCGAGGAGCACCCTGCGGTTCACCCACTGCTGGGTGCCCCCACAACGAGCAACTACCACCTTCTTGGGCTGTGTGACAAGTCCTGGTCCTGCTGTCATGGCCCCGCAGCTGTTCTTCCTCCCGTGGGACATCTGGGGTGGGTAATAGAATCATGGAATAGTTTGAGTTGGAAGAGATGTTCAAAGCTCATCCAGTCCAACCCCCCTGCAACGAGCAGGGACATCTTCAGCTACATCAGGCTGCCTAGAAGCACATCCAGCCTGGCCTGGAATGTCTGCAGGGATGGGGCATCCACCACCTCTCTGGGGACACTGTGCCTGTGTTTTGTCACCCTCATTGTAAAGAACTTTTCCTCACATTCAGCTTGAATCTCCCTCTTTTAGTTTAAAACCATTGCTCCTTGTCCTGCTGCAAGAGGCCCTGCCAAAAAGCCTTTTCCCATCATTCTTATAGGCCCCTTTCAAGAACTGAAAGGCCTGTTCCTCTGTGGTTCCTCAACACCAGGACGATCGCATGAGTCACCTCTCCAGCCTGTCGAAGTCCTGCTGGATAGCTTCGTGTCCCTTGGGCATCTCAGCTGCACCACTCGGCTTCGTGTGTGTCCTCTGTGAACTTGCTGATGGTGCACTCAATCCCAGTGTGTGCAGTTCTGGTGTCCCCAGAAGGACATGGAGCAGTTGGAGCAAGGCCAAAGAAAGGCACGAGGATGCTCAGGGGCTGGAGCACCTCCTGTGTGGAGCCAGGCTGAGAACACTGGGGTTTAGCCTGGAGAAGGCTGCGTGGAAACCTCAGAGCAGCTTCGAGTGTCTGAAGGGGGCTACAAGGATGCTGGAGAGGGACTCTTCATCAGGGACAAGGGGTGATGGGTTCAAACTGAAGCAGAGGAAGCTCAGGTTAGATCTTAGGCAGAAGCTCTTCCCTGTGAGGGTGCTGAGCCGCTGGCACAGGGTGCCCCGCGCAGCTGCGGCTGCCACACCGCTGGCAGTGCTCAGGGCCGGGTTGGACACAGGGGCTTGGAGCCGCCTGCTCCGGTGGAAGGTGCCCCTGCCCGCGGCAGGGTTGGAGCTGTGGAGCTTTGGGGCTCCGTCCGTCCCTCCACGGGCACCGCCGCCATTCACCGCACACTCCGAACGCCGCCGCGCACGCAGCGCTGACGCCACAGCCGCCGCAGAAGCCACGGCCACCCCCACCCCCCGCGCCTGCGCAGTGCAGCGCGGCCCCGATGGC
>JANRGW010045768.1:0-18861 GCA_024733675.1 Psilopsiagon aymara | reverse complement strand
TAAGTGAGTGAACAAAACTGCTTGTTTTACAGCTTAAACGGCGACAGCTCTTTTAGGAGGGGGAGGTGGGTGAACAAACTGTGTGGCTGATTTACAGCTTAAACCACGACATTGGTCTTTGCATCAGCACTGCCCTGAATGAGAAAAAGAAATTTAACTTTCTCCAAATAATTGATATTTGCATCTACCTGAGCTGTTTTTGGTTTCTTGTGGTTTTTGGTTGGTTGGTTGGGGTTTTTTTTGTTCGTGTTTTGGTTTGATTTTTTTTTTTTTTTTTTTTCTCCCAGAGGGTGTTGTTTGGTTTCAGTTTGTGTTTTTATTCTTTGGGGGATCTAGACCTTTGGTTGGTTAGTTGGTCTGGAGTTTTTTTCATCTGATTTGCTTTGCAGAAACTAGGTCTCACAGCTTCTGTAGAAAAAAGCTGTTGGACTTGCTGAGACTATCACTGATTTTGAAAGGTATTCCTGCATCAACCCAGTGTCCTAATAATGCCTTTAATGCTATTGTTGCTGTAGAAAATCAATAAATGTATTCAGCAGTTATGTTTATTGAATTTGTTATATTTATGCTTAGGAGTGAGTGTGTAAAGAAATTCTTTGTAGCATTATGGTAATCACTGGATTACCTGAATGCTACAAAGTTGTGACAAATGTTAACAGGCAGTTATGATACTCCTAAAACCTTGCAAGGTGATACTTAAATTCACTGAGACACACCAGAGTAATATAATGCATGTTTATTTCATCAAATCAAATACCACACCGTTCTGATCAAGAAATAAAAATTAATTCAGCTTCACTCTTTGTCTTTTTTATTCATTTATTAGCTTTTGTGACATGAACTCTCCTCTGTTTCTGGATTGATACAACTTTTCCATTAAATAAGGGGAGTTACCCTACTACAGCTGTTATAACTTGAATATTTTCTATCCAAACCCAAGAAAAACCTCAAGATTATTGTCAAATCTTAAGATTTTACATTAAGGTTTACATTTTGATGTCAACAATATTCTGATGAAACTAATCAGGCATATAAATTAATCTTTTGCAGTAGGCTAGGTTACTTCAGAAAAAAAATATGTATTTGCAAGCCTGACTTTTACAACTCCTCACCCTCCCTAGAAACTGCATAATTAGCCAGACCATAGTGCATCCTACAAACTCATTTTGGGTTCGACACTAAGATACAAAAAGTATTTAGAGACATATTTATCAAGACACTAAAGGAATGGAATGTTGGAAAATCTTAAAAGAATCTGAGCTGTAGTGCCAAAGTATATGAAAGCCACATGTACAAAATGGGGTATCTAATTGAGCTGCTATCACTCAGAATGGAAATCCTGGAATTGCTATAGGTAACTATCTGAAAACATCACTTGAACAGTCACTACTTGTTGATGTAGTGGATGAAACACAATCTGGGCTGTGCAGAAGCAAGCAATAAAGGGTTGTGTGTCCAGAAGACTCAACCAGATTTTGTATTTGCAGCCATTTGTCTAATAAAGCACATGTCCCTACAGAGTTTGTCTCACTTCCCTAATTTGTCACTTCTACAACAAAGCTATTACACTTTTGAAAGTTTAGAATTATTGTAAAAGAGACAGATAAAAAAAATGATCATCACTGTAAGATCCATATATATACTCATATGATTAATGTTAGCTTCATTATATCTTGGGAAAGACAGAATAACATCCCTTTTTCTGTCTGTTTATTTTTATAAAAGGGTTCTGGAGAAAGACTAGAAGTGTGAGGAGAAATAGGGAATGGTTTCAATGCAAAGGAGACCCAATCAGAGAAACTCTTGACAAGCTGATAGGTGAAGGTTATTATAGCCATGCATGAAACCATGAGTAATCTAGCATAAGCGAACAGATTCTGAACATTTGCAATTCCATGCAGTACTTGAATTTGAGTGTAGCCAGTGAAATATTAAATAGCATTAAAACATTCAAAAGCAAGTATTTCACATGCCCATGAATTGTGGAACTCTGTCACAGGATGCTGTATAGACCAGAATTATAAATGAGTTCCAGATTATATTGTTCAAAATCATAGTAACTATTATCATCCACATCATTAAACTGTTTGGATATTATCTCCATTTCAGCACACTATTGAAATAAATTACATCATCCTAGTCTCCTAGAACTCAAGAAATTTGCACTCTATAATAGCAACGTTGTGCCTGTGCATTGGGGGCTTCTGTTTTAACAAGGTATGCCAAGTTCTTCCTAATGCCAAAATTAGAAACCAAGGTAACATTTTCTCATGTACGCAGGTAAAGCTATTGCACAGCTGTAATAGTGTGTGATTATTACTTTTGCTAATTAATGGAGAAATTTTTCCTGTCAGGAAAAAAATATTGTTGTTTGAAGTGTTGCCACCAGCCACAGTATAGGAAATAATATAAAACATTAAGGGGCTGGACTCACCTAGGGAAAGTTATAAAAGCCAGGGAGGAATGCAAGTGTGGGAGGGTGGCGCCTGTTCAGGCAGGGCAGTACCCTCCCCAAGAGGGTGCCCTCATGCAAATTAGATGAGCAGAGCAGGTAAGCAGAGCAAGGCAGAGTAGCCACATCAGTGCACCCCATCAGCAGTGCAGCAAGAATTCAGCAAATGAAAGGTGACGACTGAGATCAGAAATTGGCCTACAGAGCACAGTCAGCAAGTCAGGATCAGCAGTATCAGGACTGAGCTCAGGCACACCTACGGCAGGGCTCAGGCAGGGATGTGGTGCTCAGACCTGAGCATATCTGGGAACAGGGACAGGAGTTTGTGTGTATAGAGGCGTATGCATTTTTGATATGGGTCGGGGAAGGCTGGTGGGGCCATTAAGACCAGTAGATGTATTCAGAGCCCTGAGAACAAGAACTCTCAAGTTTGTTCCAAGCTAACAGAAAATTATTTCCCAGTTACTCCTAGTTATCCCATGTGGATAAAGGGTCAACAATTTATTATTATTGACCATTTATGCATCTAATTTTGCTGTCAGCAAGTTACAGGTTTCAAGTTTCGTAGTCCTTGTGACTTCTGATGGCATTTCTCTGGAAGATTTTTTTTTTTTTTAATTAGAACGTTTATTTTAGTTTTGGAAATAAAGTAAATTTAGCAATTCTATTTTACCAAATTTCTCTATCCTTTCCTATCACTAATTTCCTCTCATAAACAAAAATTACTTGTCTATAAAATACCAATTAAAAAAAACCCCAGTAGATTCAGCCAGCATATAGATTATATCAGTAAAAGCTCTGGCATACATTATAAGCTTCTGTGCATTTATGGCAGACAGATGCAGAAGGTTTTTAATCTGAATTCAGCTTTCATCCTTTTGTCATTAGAAGTTCCCAGGACCTGTCATGAACATTAGGAAAAACAGATAATTCAGTTAAGATATGCTGAAGTTTTGCTTTAAGGGCACCACATGTGCCTTGCTTTTTTTCCCCTCTGCTCAGCTCCTCATAACTCGCACATGCAGAAATAGCTTTGTTTACTGTGGTAAGGCTGATCTATTCTTCTGCTGTTCTATTTCTAAAGCTGTTAATAAGTTACTTAAAGATTTTTCTAGCACAGAATTACAAAATGCAGTACAAAACCAAAACCCCCCAGACTTTGCTTGTATTTCTTCATTAGTTCGGAAATTCTCACTGTCACTGTAGCAACAGCATTCCAGCTCTAGTTCCACTTATAATCCATGAGTAAGCATTGACTTGTAATAATTGCCCTCTCTCTTGGTTCCTTTGTCACCATTTTGACTGATATTGCCACTTTGCTGTTTAAAAAAACTTCCTTTAATTCAAAGCTGTAGTGGAGATGGAAGAGGGAAAGAAGAATGCAAGGTAAGGGGGGGAGAAGAAAGTGCTATGAAAAGGAAGAGGCAGATCAGTGAACATTGAAAATATACCTATGAAAGACCAAACATTACAGAGAAGAAAATGCTGAAAAATGTGTGCTATCTAAGGTTAGTATTCTAAAAATACTACACTGACAATTGATGAATTAGAAGGTAGAGAAGTCCATGGTATTTTATTACTTTCTGCTTGTTATTTTATCTCGTTATCCTTCCAACTACATTTTCTTTATCTCTCCTGCCTCAGACTAGCTTTCATGGCAACACTAATGATCTTCCTGAATTGATTTTTTCAGGATAGTGTTTAATCATATGCAGTCAAAATTTCTAGTTGCAGTCCTATCGCTTTACAAAGGATCTAAGAATGCTTTTCCTAAACACAGAAAAAGCGAAGAATGAGAGGCAGTTTTCCTAAACAAAGCAGAGTCATGCTTTCAGCCAGTGCTCTGCTCCCAAAAAGAGGCTTTTGGCTTTCTGCAGACACTACGTCAGTGGTGCTTTATGGGCTGTTCTCTGCCTTCCAGTTCAGGTGCCTTTCTGATGATCTTCATATAGCTGTCTTTGATGGTAACAATATCAGCATCTGAGATTGAAATACATTTCAATGAAAAATTCTCAGTCCATTTCTACTGTACCAACTCAATACTTTCTGCAGTTTATTCTATGATAGAGATATGTATCACATCACTGAGTGTGATTTCTTACTATCAAAGCTTTCCCAATCAAAAAAGATTCCCTATTCAGCCAATAGCTCAATAGTGAGCATTCAAATACTGCTGATTCATCAACTCAAAGAGGTTTGTTTGAAGGAAGCACAATTAGCCACATTTCATGTCAGCAGTCTAACATTCAAGTAGAAACTGATCCTTACAACTTATCATTTCTCCATCTACTTAAATAATTATACATTCAATAGGGCACTGTCATGGTTTAAGCCCAGCCGATAACTCAGAACCACGCAGCTGCTTGCTCACTTCCACTCTTCTTCCTCCTCCTGCTCCCAGATGGATGGGGAGGAGAATCAAAGCATATAACTCACAAAGGTTGAGATAAGAACAGTCCAGTAACTAAGGTATAACACAAAGCCACTACTGCGGCAGCCAATAATAATAATGAGGGAAATAACAAGGGAAGAAAACACAACTGCTCACTACCTGCCAACTGATACCCAGCCTGACCCGAACACCGATCTAGTCCTTCAAGGTAACTTCCCCCAAGGTTATGTAAGGCTGAAAGTCACAAACACAGCACTGCATCAGCTGAGAAGAAGAAAAATGACTGCTACTGCTGAACCCAGGCCAGTATCCACGCCTTATTCCATGCAATTCACATCAAGCTCAGATCCCACATTTTTCAATATACCATCACTCTTGTCTCATATATATATATATATACCTATACACACATAACACAAACACAAAGAGAGAGTGTGGTTTCATAGAATCATAGAATAGTTAGGGTTGGAAAGGACCTTAAGGTCATATAGTTTCAACCCCCCTGCCATGGGCAGGGACACCTCACACTAAACCATATCACCCAAGGCTCTGTCCAACCTCACCTTGAACACCTCCAGTGATGGAGCATTCACAGCTTCCCTGGCCAACACATTCCAGTGCCTCACCACCCTTACTCTAAAGAATTTCTTCCTCATATCCAATCTAAACTTCCCCCGTTTAAGTTTGAACCTGTTATTCCTTGAATTCTCACTACAGTCCCTAATGAAGAGTCCCTCCCCAGCACCCTTATCAACTCCCTTCAGATACTGGAAGGCTGCTGCGCAGTCTCCATGCAGCCTTCTCTTCTCCAGGTGCAACAGCCAAAACTTACTCATCGTATCTTCATACGGGAGTTGCTCCAGTCCCCTCATCATCCTCATGGCCCTCCTCTGGACTTGTTCCAACAGTTCCATGTCCTTTTTATTCTGAGGACACCAGAACTGTACATAATATTCCATGTGAGGTCTCACAAGAGCAGAGTAGAGAGGCAGCTGGTCACTCTCCTTTTGATGCAGCCTAGGATACAGTCGGCTTTCTGTGCTGCAAGAGCACACTGCTGGCTCATGTTCATTTTTCCATTGGCCAACACCCCCAAGTCCTTCTCTGCAGGGCTGATCCTAATCTCTTCTCTACCCAACCTGTAGCTCTGCCTGGGATTTCTCCAACCCAGGTGTAGGACCTTGCACTTGGCATGGTTAAACTTCATCAGGTTGGTGTCTGCCCACCTCACAAGCATGTCAAGGTCCCTCTGGATGGCATTCCTTCCCTCCAGTGTATTGACCAAACCACCCAGCTTGGTGTCATCGGCAAACTTTCTGAGACTGCTCTCAATCCCACTGTCCATGTCACTGACAAAAATGTTGAACAAGACCATTCCCAACACTGATCGCTGAGGGACACCACTCATTGTTGGCCTCCAGCTGGGCATTGAGCCATTGAGTATAACTCTGTGTGCGGCCATCCAGACAGTTCTTTATCCACTGAGTGGTCCACCAATCAAATTGATATCTCTCCAATTTAGAGACAAGGATGTCATGTGTGCAAGGAATATTGTACAGTGCACCACCAATAAATACACATTGATGTATAGCCTACTTAAAGTGATGGTACTGTTAAGTATGCATTTGCCTACCCTAAATCTGCATAGCTAATGTTATGTAAACAAGGTGAGGCCCTGTAGTTTTATTATTTCTGTAGTCTGCTTCTTTAAATGTTTAGGTCAGAGCTGTGACATTCAGTAAATGCAGTGGATTTTAAAGTTTTTAAAAGGAGGATCTGATGGTAGTAATATGCCACAAATGAACAGAAAGGAAAGCAAGGTAATTCAGACAATTTTTAGTTTTAATTGCACAGCAATTTGTGACAGGTTTTTTTCTTCCTTTGCATTGTTACTATTTTTTTTCCAAACCTGTCAGATACAGTTTCTTGTTCCATTGCCATAATATGTGTTTATGAATTTGCAGTTGTAGAAATTTCATCCTTTGCAGGAACATTTGCCTTTTAAAGTGGTTTTTTTTAGGATTACTTTTTATACATGCTCCAGCGTCTGCCCTCCAAGTTTACACCTGTTGTAGAAACAATGTTAACTTAAATTGTATTTAAACAAGCGCATTGTTGTGGTATACAGTGATATAGAGTATACAGTACTATAGCATGTTTTCCAAAACCATTCATATACCATACTCATAAAAGCAGCTGTCATAGAACAACATTTATAAAGTAATTAATAATTTACTACTAATTATTGTGAATTCAAATTAGTAACTAGTTTTATTAGATTTAGTCATTTTTTTCCAAAACCAGAAATAAAGGAGAACAAAGAACTCGAAAACAAAGAACTCAAAACAATTCTGCTCTCTGATTTGGTGTACTTATGCTTTTGTGTGTGTGTGCATTTTTTTGTATGTAATTAAAGTTTCTTGCAAGCAGCATCTGAGTGTTTAATAATTCTGCTGTGTCACAACAACCTTGTAGCTGTGGCATTATGCAATTTTAATGAAATTATGTGTAGCTGTTTACGAAGACTATAAAATAACAGTATTTTGTCACTGTATAAGCAAACTGTCATGAGCTAAAGAAAAAAAGTCTATTCCAAAAGATACCAAAAGTTTCTAACAGATTAGTTGTCTTCTTAGGACTAAATAACTCCAAAGATTTAGGCTGTAAACTGCAAAACTTTTTTCCTTGCTCACAGTCTAGATTGCAAGGATGATTGTAACTTATTTCAGGAGCAAGGTCTTAGCTTTACTGCAATATTTTCACAATAGTAGTAGTTCTATAATTTTATAAATCAGTTAATGATTCAATTACTTTAATAAGTACATTTATAGATACATATATATATCAATAGCATCAAAACTTACCTTAAGAAATACTTCAGTATTGCAGAATTCTTAAAAAACATTTGTCAAGTGTTTATTTGACAGTCCAAGATTTATGCATGTCAGCAGATTCAAAGGTTCATAGAAGTCAAAAATCCTCTGGTCAGTGAATGCCACTATATCATCTGCCCTTAGTACTTCAGGTTCTTATATTTAAATTAATCAGTTATCCCTAAACTAATTTTAATAGTTTGTATTTCAGTAAAGCACAACTTTCAGAAGGAATGCCAATCTTCATTTGAAGGACCTGGAAAACAGAAGAACAATTTAAACACCTTATTTGATTATTCTGGCCATTGAATGAGGTTGTGAGGCCTGAACCGTCCACAACATGAGTATTTTTCTGGAATACTCATGCACAAGAGATCCCTGGTATCGCATTGTAAAGAATCACAGTTCTAATAGCAAAACAGTAAACCCTACAGGCTGTTGTAAAGGCAGTCTGACAATCATTTTGAAAATGAATGCTTTATTCAATGAAAAGTTTGGTCATTTCTTGACTTTTTGAAAGTAGGTGTTTAAATCAGCTGAAAATGTTTTTAAAACTTCACTTTCTTCCCAAGGTGCACAAGTATGCTATGTAATGGCAGCTGTGTGATAACAGAAGGTACATGACAGGGGTAAGCAGAGAGAAGTGTGAAAGGTTAAACCACCCATCAACTTCTAATGCATACATCTTTGCTGAAATCAAAAGGACTATTCCAATTTGACTACGTATTTCTTACTCCCTATTTCTGAACCATTTCAGCTTCTCTTTCACAGCTTGCCTGTCACACAGGCATATTTTATAAGCCTAAAATAAGATGAGATGAGTAAAGAAAATGCATTTGAAAAAAATATCCTATCTGTTTCATACAAAGGTAAGTATGATTTTTCTGAAAGCTATTTACTAGGTAAATGTGTTTTATTTTCACTTTGACTACATATGCACTTCAGAATGCTTTTTTCAACATGTTTTCTCTTAAGGTGCTCAAAGATGTGAATATGTAATCAATGCCAGTAATTATACACTATATTCTTTTCTGAGAAATTTTGTGGTGAGCCAGTAAAAGTATTCTTTCAAAAGTGCGGGCATTAGATGTAGATACTATCATTAATTTCATTTCCACCCTTTCTTTCTTCCCAAACCTGTCACATGTCCAATAAAATTGACTAAGTGCTGATGAGATGATTTGTTTTACTGAAAAGAAAAAAACTAAACAAAATAAAACTCAGAGTTGCTTCACTATATAACATTCTCAACAACATAAACTGCTCCTGTATTAGGCCAGATATATCAAACATAATAGTGTTTGGCTGGTTAATATTTACAGTTGCAGAAAGGTCCTGCACAACCTTTAGAAACTGCTTCTACTTTGTAACCTCAGAGAAATTTGCAAATGATCTTGAAGTCCCAGTTCACATAAGATACAAGGTACAAATAAGATCTTCTCCAGACTCTTCAGCACGTGATTCTATGATACATAAGTCCTCTTTTCTCATCTGTAAAGTTCTGGAAACATAACTCTTATTACTGAGTACAATAGAACAACATCTGAAAAGCTTGAAAACTGTATTTTCTAGTCTCCAACCTAAACATACTGTCCAAAGTTTACTTTTTTGAGCTTTTGCAAAAAGATGTTTTAGAGAAAGATGTTTGTCTGCAAGTTGCCATATTCTGTCTGTTTAAAATCAAGGTTGAAATTGTTTTTAAATCAATAAATAATTTTTTTTTTTTTTTTTTTTTAAAGTCATTAAGTCCAGAAATATTGGACTGAATAATAAAAATAATTTAGAAGAATCAAAGTGCATTGGGAAAATGAAGTCACCACACACAAATTATGAAACTAGATTTCATTTACAGATATTAGTCTTCTCTGTATTTTGTTTTGGTTTTATTTTATCTGGAACACTTGGTATCCAGGTTTTCTGATAGAGAAGTGATGTTTTCCTATACCCATATAAATCTTTTCTACTTACATAAGTCACATTTAAGGAATTAATTTCATTATCTTTAGACCTGCTTGTCAGTCTTTCTTTAAAGCTTTATTTTCTCCAGTAATTTTTAAAATTTTTATTTTATTATATTTTATTATATTTTATTTTTTTATTTAATGTTATCACAGTAGTCCTCCATCTGTGGGGTTTTCTGCAATGCTAATCCACCACTCTGGAGAGAGCATGAAAACTTTTTTACCATCTCCAGTTAGGAATCATTATGAAAAAATCATAAAATTACCTGAATAGTTTAAATTAGCAAGCTTAACATGCCTGAAATATTGCATTAACCTTCCTATTAAGGCACAAAGTAACAAGTTGAAAAAATAAAGTGCAAAGTATAGCCTTCTGATTACTCATCTTGTATGATGAGTACTATTAAGCATGTATGGCAGCAGAAATACTGTGACATTGTTTTTCACTGTAAACTATACTGAAAGCAGTCTGGGGCCAATGAAAGCCTTTTATTTGACTTTGATATGTCCAGGATGAGGCTTTGAAGGATGAAAATCAGGTACATAATAGTTAAGTCAAAGATACTCTGCAAATGTAAAAATGCATGTGAGAAAAGGGAAGAAAATTATTCCATTATGGCTGTATGAAAACCACTGACATTTGCATGCTTACTTATGCAACCGTAATACCTTCTTGACAGTTTCAGTATTCAGTTTCATAAGGTTTTTGCTTTCATATAAGAATTTCAGTGCCTTTATAGAAGGGTATACTGGTCATCAGGTACTGAGAAGCAGCTCATCTATATAATTGGAAACTTGAAGCTGCTTTATTAAAGAATATGTTCTTACTGAAGAAGATCAGTGCACTGGAGTTAAATCCAATCCTAAGTCTTAGGAAGTAGGTTTGTAAGATCTTGGCTCTCTACTGTCCCTCCAAGTGTAACTACATATACCTTTCTTTGCACACACAAAAAATGATCATGCTGAGTCAAACTAAAGATTCATCTGGCACAACATCCTGTCTCTGAAGTGGGAAAGAAAAAGAGTTAAGGGAAAGAATATGCAAAATTGGCAAATATTGATTCTCAGGGTCTGGGAGCTAGTGGTTTAATAAGTGTATTTAAGCCCTTTTTTCAGTTTTGCCTTCTAAAGCCTTTTATAAGAATTAATTTTTTTCATTAAATACACATTGTATGATTTTTCCCCTGTTTTAAACTTCTTTCATTGTTAAACAGTGATGCCCTGGTACATACAATTAATCAAACTTTACACTAATGTGAAGATGTTAGCATTTGGAAATGTTCATGCAGGTGTACGTATGTGGAAGCTTGAGCCAGTTCTCCATTGGAAACCAAGCTCTAGTGTGCATTTGTAAGTAACTCATTAATTTTACATTCAGATATACATTAAAAAGAGGAGATTTATTAGCAGTATCATTATTTTACTGTTCTACAGAAACTGACCAAAATGGTGCTGATACCTTGGGAAGTGACAGAAGCACTCGTGGCTGCTTTTTCACTAAATATATGGGTGCTGATTGAATTATGTGAGTGAGAATTATGTGTGTATATCGAGAGGGAAATAAATCAGACTACAAAGTATCGAAAGTGCACAGGTGTTCCCAGTTTTCATTTTTTCGCATTAAATTTTATTTCCCTATGTATTTGTATCCCTTAGAGCAAAAAAAGGAAAAAAGAAAATGAAAAAGAAAAAGAAAACAAAAGAAAAAGAATAAGAAAAAGAAAAAGAAAAAAAGAAAAAGAAAGAAAAAGAGAAAAAAGAAAAAGAAAAACAGAAACATGGAAAAAGGAGAAGGAAAATGAGAAGATAAAGAAAAAGGGAAAAAGGAAAAGGAAAAAGAAAAGTGAAAAATGAAAAGAGAAAGAAGAAGGGAAAAAGGAAAAGGAAAAAAGAAAGGAAAAAGGAAAAAGAAAAGAGGAAAAAGGAAAAAGAAAAGGAAAAAAGGAAAAGGAAAAAAATAAGGAAAAGGAAAAGGAAAAGGAAAAGGAAAAGGAAAAGGAAAAGGAAAAGGAAAAGGAAAAGGCAATTACGTGGAGTAATCTAAGAACAAATGTTGGATTTCATTGTAAAAAGCTGCAACATTTTGTGCGAAAGTGTTCTCTATGTTTGTATGGACTGTATAATTTCTTTCCTCTGACAGAATAAGATTTCAAAACTGAAATTTGACTCTATTCTGTTATTCATTTTTTCAGATTCTTTGATATTGTTCAGCCTCCATTCAACCCTGGAAATTAAGACAAGATCTCCAAATTTCAGATTTCTTTTCTGCATGAAATTTTTATTTTCGAAACCTTCCAACCTATGTATGCAATGAAAACTCATTCATACCATCTCAGATTCTCTCATGTCATCTAGAGGAAAAATGTGGGTCTATCTAGTTTATTTTAAAAGTCTGTAACCCTTGCAAATATATAATTTTCCCCTTTATATCTAACCAGAATTCTGAGAAGTTTGTTTTCTTAATTCAAAGATTTCCAAGTAGTGCTAGTCTTACTGGGGAGCTAGGGGGTGTGTATTGGAGGATGGTGTCAGTGTGAGCAGACTGCATAGAGCAAGACTGAAGGAGATAACCTGGACTAGGTTAGAGGATGAAGTTATGACCTAGAATGGGGAACCCCAAAAGATGTTTGACAGCAGTTGGGACAATAAGATATACCAAGAAATACCTAGTTTACCCAGAATGCAGTCTACCATTTCTGCTACTGTTGTAGTTAGTCTTACCTGCAACTTTCTCTGCTCTGTGAAATGACATAACAATTGTTCTGACCTCCCACATGTTGATATTAGCTCCTTTATCGCTATCGCAGGCAGCAGATGTGCAGAAGCTTCTTGTCTTCATTTTAAAAATCCTTCAAAGCCTCTCATCTTCCCTGCAGTGTTGGAAAATAATTTAATTTCCATATCACAGTCCTCTGACCTTCCAAATGTTGCTTGCTGACTGAATTTTCAAATAAGTGTGCTGATAGACAGTCCTTAGCAGTGCAAGCATGTTTTCATTTCCAATTTTGGCCATATTGGAGTTAACAGGAACAATGACTCATGATAAGTCTTTGACATATGGCAGAACTCCCATTTCTTACTCTTTAAATCAAGCTTGAAAGTATTGCTTAGAGATATGATTTCTTAGAAGCAGGATTTTTGATCCATTTCCATTCAAGATTATGCTGGTTGATCATTTTAATTCTTAATTTAACAAAGATTTATTGTGGCATGATTAATTATTTAAAATATTAATCTTCATGTAAATGTTATATTTATTCTTCTGTACATTTGCTTATTATAAGGTTTTTACACTTATATTGCATTAAAAAGAGGTAAACCCTGATATGTCAGTAAGACTGAATAGAAAATACTACACATCTTAAATAAACAGAATTTCATATTGGGCTTCCACCTTCAAAACATACACTGCATTTTTAAACAATTCTATTAACTTGCTAAATATGACAAAGAATTCACGTACAAGAAAAACACTGTCATATTAAAACATAGAATCAACTATGTTGGAAAAGACCTTTAAGATCAAGTGCAACGATCACTCCAGCACTGCCAAGGCCACCACTGAATGACGTCACTGAAAGCCTCATCTATGTGGCTTCTGAATGTACTTTTCTACACTGCACTGATGCTGTTTGTGTACAGTATCTGAACCTTCTTTTTACAGAATCATAGAATGGTTTGGTACACTGCTTACTTAGAACTGCGTATCCTGTAAAAGTTGTTGAATAGGTAACTGGCAAAACACATGTCAAGCAACTTATCAGTACTACAGCACTGCATTTACAATTCTAAATTCATAACTTAAGAAATGGAGAACAATTTTTATTGCTATTAGTATAAAACACAGGTTGATGATTTAAGAGTCACCAACTAGTTCTTAGATAATTCTTAAACATTACTATTTACTAGATTTCATAATTGCAAAAATTATCTAGAAGGTAATAAAGCTTTCCTTGTTAATCAGTTACTGGAAAAAATAAAGACTAGAGAAATTTCAAAAATTATAGGAAATCATAGAAATCTAGGCTGTTGATTTTCTATCAAAGCCAACATCATAAGCAGCATTACAGCCATTTTGTTGGTTTAGTATCACTGACTGAATGGCGAAATTAGAAGCTAATGAAGTCTATTAATGGACAATTGGAGCAAATTATCTGGAAAAGCAAAGGAGGTAAATGTTAGAACAAAAAAATATTTTCATTCATTACTTCAACCTATGCAATATTTTTGTTCATTACTTCAACCTATGTCCTTATTTCTGTGACAATTATATCTTTCCTCCATCATTCATATTTGTGCAACCAAAAGATGGCAGTGCTTCATCAACATTTCCTTCAAAGTTTAGCTTTATCCGTAGGTCATCATTTAGGATATGTGAAAGCTTTAATAAAATGCAGTTTTACAAGATATCCAATCTCTCTCTCTCCCTCATAAAATTTCAATGCAAATGAAAGGGGCTCCCACTTGGTTTTGAGGTGTTTTGGTTCTCCGATGTCATATAAGGCTTTCTTAATTAATATTCTCTGTCTCACTTATCAAACAAGATTTTTTAGAATACTTAATAAATATAAAGCAGTTAAGTAAGTTTCTCCTAATTTTAAGATTTAACAGACTTATGCAATTCTTTATCTGGCAAAGACTCATCATCATGTCTTCATAGACTTTCCTCAAACTCATGATATCACACCTGATACTGAAGCCTTAAACATTTTAAATAGAGATGAAAGACAGGACTTTAAAGCTTTATACAGAGTGATATAGTTTGTAGTTTTTTTCCATTAAATTCACATCATAATAGCCAACAATTTTTTCCTTAAAGCCAAGTATCATGTGTCATGTTTCTGCTTGTGCTTTTTCCATATTGCATTTTCCTCACAACATTTTTTTCATGCAACAGCTCTGTCTCATGCATATTTGGCAGGTTTTATGCTAGTGGTGCTCAGCATGTCTATGTCATAAACATTGAACAGATCTATACTATTTACCATGATCCTAGATTTTCTTTATTTTTATGATATTTCACAGAGATACATTCTATTTCATGTAAAACATATTTCTGTTGCAAAGAAAATAATAAAATATCAAGTTATATACTTACAAACTGTTGAATGGCTGTGTCGGAATCAAATAAGTGATTCTGTTCTAATTAATTTAAAAGAAAAGGATTATATTTACTTTTGTTCAATAGTGTTTCCTGTTCTGCTGGTTTTTTTTGAAAGTTATTTCAGCCCTCTATGGTTCATTTATTTTTACTTAAAATTAAAATAATTTTAAGTAAGATAAGACATAAATATACAGACAGACAGAAATGTAAATAATCATGAAACTAGATCGACACATTATGAATAGTGTTTTATGTATTTCAACATCAGTACAATTTCTTTTTCTTTTTTGTGATCTCAGGTCTACATTTTAGAAACTAAGTAATCTAGCCTAATATTCATAATCTGTTGATATCTTTAAGAAAGACATATAAACATAGAATTACCAGACTTCTTATTCCTTAAAGGTGAAGCAGATTTGGGTTTTTTTAAACTGATAGCCCAGACATGCTCAATGGACAGGATATAAGAACAATATGCCCCTATTCCTCGCTATAAATTCAATTTCTTGAACAGATACACATCTCACTTTTTTTGATAATGTGACTTTATGCATGATAGGGCACGTGTTGTGGCTTGAGATATCCGTAATGCAGTACCCAGAGGGCACTAAAATAGTATTTTTGAATAAAAATTGGTTTTATGCCATCTCACCTGCCAGTTTCTGGCAGCTCGTTTGGTTAGCTATTGTAGACACCTTTTGGTTGTATACCAACATTTATATTTGCTTATCAGTGTATATTCACAATCAAGTGACTATTTTGCATCATGAAACTCTCTGAGGTTTTGCTCCCTGTGCTTTTAACAAGAGTATGTATGTATATATAATTTCCATTAAACAATACTTTATTCAGGACCAAGTAGCTAGCTCAAAAAAAAAAAAAAAAAATTGTGTTGCGTCAAATCTATTCACAGTCTTCTGGGGAGGAAAAAAAAGAAAAGGGTAGACTTGCAGACAGGAGAAAGAGAAGGAGCAAAAATACCTCTGTTTCTTCAACACCCGGTACTTAAAATGTTGCAGGCTAATTGAAAAGTTCTTTTTCAGCCTGGGAAAATGTCAGTTCATGCTCTTTCACCAGACATCTGCTAAAGATAAGACTCAAGCCAAACTGTTCATGTTTATTGACTTAAAGTATCTTGCAACAATGCTTCTAACTCAAAGAGCCTTCTAATCATTAAGGGAAATTTAATATTGACTGCAAACTTCAGAAATAGATGAAGATATAAGCCAATACTACTAAAAATTAGTGAATTACTAAGGCAACAAGACCCATCAGAACACTATAAATAAAGAAGACCTAAATAGGATAAATCCAGCCTAAAGACATGAAGACATTTCTTTTTCATTCACTTTTTTTGTAATGTGTCAGTGGAGAATCTAAATCATCTGACTTACAGTATTGTGAAATAACCACAAGGATGTCCTACCGAAATGCACCATCTCCACTTCTCTTCTTCAAGATAAGATTTAATTGCTATGACATTTAGTTACTTTTGTTTACTCTTGCATTGTTATCTCTCTTGCCTTTCTTTTTTACTCCTATGCACAAAACAGCATTGATATTCCAGCTGTGAGAATAATTCTACCTACTGTGTAATGTTATGATCATAGTTTTTGCTTCGAACTATCAATCAGCTCATCAAGAGCATTGCAAGTGTTAAATTGAGATGCTTAATATATGTTTGTGAGTCTTTCAGATTTCCTGATATATTTATTTTCAAGAAGATGAGACATTACTATCTGAGAACCATAACAGAAATATTTTGAAATATCTCATTTTAAAAAAGAATAAAAAGAATAAAAGAGAAAGAAAAAAGCCTTAAAAATATATTTTATTTTATGATCCCTTTCAATATATCCACAGTTTTGATTATTAATAGTTTGATTGAAATTCATGTTGCTACAAATGGATTTGGTCACTCTCTGATTGATCCTTTCTAGGAAAAAGTAAAACCAGCAGTAAGTATTAGATGTTGATATTCTTAGCACCTGGTTTGCTTCATGATTCAGTTTCCAAGAGGTTTTCTTGAAGTCTGAAGAAACAAAAACATCGGCCTATATTTTAAAGAAAATCCACAATAATGCCCAAGCCCAGGTACTGGGAATACCTTTGATAAAGATATCTTTTTCAAAAAAATAAAATAATAATGTTCTATACATGATTTTAAAATGAATAAAAGTGAACATGATATATATTAGACTTAATCTTTGATAACTATCAAAAGATTTACTATTCCAAGCATTTAGGGTCAGACTGGCCTTTTTTGTCAGAGTGAGGCTTTTTGTTAAAAACAAACAAATCCACCATATGTATACTACATAGCAGGTTTTGGAAATTAAGATTTAAAAATAGATTAACAGAGCTACTGAAAAAGCAACTTTATGAGTCAGCTTTCAAATTCCTGTAAATCAGCTTACTCTTATTCAGTCAATTCAAGAACTAATTTTTAAAATGCAACATGGAAATATTGCTCATCCTACACATGATCAGAAATGCTTGAATATATTTTCTGAAAACTTAGTTCTTTTTTCACTATGTCAAATGGCTGAATAGAAATGGTGTAAGGCACTGTGAAAAAATTCTAAGTAGCCAGGGATTTACTAATCCTCTTTTAAGAGCACTGAACAATGTGGAAAAGGGGAAAGAAAATGAAAAATAGAATATTTATGCACATTCATCTCTGCCTTTCTAGATAGAAGTGTGAAGTGAAGAATTCTTAAATGGGATGGGAGAGGGTGACGAAAACCAGCATGAAATCTATCTACCATGTGACCGCAAAACACATTATAGAGCTTACAGCTAAAATAGAAAGGCTGAAACACTAAATATTTCCCAAAACCTAGAAAACTTTGTAGCTGGAAAAAAAGCCACTGAGGCATATTAAAATTAACTTTCTTTGATACATCATTATTATTTATCTCTAAGCACTCAATGTTTTGAATGAGAAGTCCTCTTTAACCTCAGGTCTCTTTCTGTTTCTCCTAATCAATCTGCTAATAGTTGGGTTTTTTTTACTTCCCCTGGAATTTCTTGCTTTAGTTTCACATTTTACCTACTTCTTGACAAGTAAATCTTAGGAAAAAAAAAAAAAAAAAAAAAAAAAGAGAGAAAAAGGAGGCCAATTTCTCTTATCCTATTTGAAAAAGCAGAGCTAAGTTTAGCTTAGGAGTTAATTTAGCTAGATCTATGAATTATTATTCCCAAGAATGATTCATGTGCAAGAGGCCACTTTCCTGACTCATGAGCACTTCTTATCTTACCCCTTAACACAATGCATCAGGGTGCAAGCAGGAGCCAGCAGATCCCTGGGGTCATGGGGGCTGTCTAGGGTAGGCGAACCAGGGACTTGCAGGCAGGGTTGGTCCCATTGCCCAGCCAAAAGCAAGGCAGGTATGGGGGGCAGCCCCAGCCCTGAGTACTGGGATGGGGACAAACCAAGGCCAGGCTGGGATGTCAGCCCAAAGGTGGAGATCAGGATAAGGCCTGGTGAGGGGAACCAGGATCAGGCACAGCACTTAGATGGTCCAGGAGGGACATGGGTATAGGGGTGGGATGAGACCAGGCCCAGGGGTCAGGATGAGGGCCAGGCTCCTGAGCAAAACAATGGGGAGCCCCCACTCTGAGCTATTGTGGAGCACTTCATCTAGGGCAGCCACTGCCTTATGGCCCAGCTGGCCCCAAGTCGCAGCTGCCAAATCCCCGTGAGCCAAGGTGTACCTGGGCTTCTGAGAGCATCATCACAGATGTTTTCATGTTCCATATATTGCTCCTGCATGAAGGAGCTGCAGCTAGCCCTTACAAATGGCTTCAAAACTGTGACAGCTTCCAGAACACTGCAACAGAGGAGTTACGTTATTAAGTTATTCCAACTATGTGCCACTTACATGGGGGCAATATGTGTACTTAAATACATATATTCAAGTTTCAACCATGTCTGAGAAAAAAAACCAAGAAAATTAGTTTTCTCCTCTCTTTCAGCTCTTAATGTCATGGTTTAAGCCATAAATCAGCCACGAAGTTTGTTCACTCACTTCCCCCTTTTTCTTCCCTCTGCTCCTGGACGGATGGGAAGGAGAATC
>JANRGW010045766.1:0-11872 GCA_024733675.1 Psilopsiagon aymara | reverse complement strand
TGCACACAATACTCCAAGTGAGGTCTCACAAGAGCAGAGTAGAGGAGCAGGATCACCTCCCTCGACCTGCTGGTCACTCTACTTTTGATGCAGCCCAGGCTACGGTTGACTTTCTGTGGTGCAAGCGTACACAGCCGGCTCATGTTCATTTTCTCATTGACTGACGCCCCAAGTCCTTCTCCGCAAGGCTGCTCTGAATCTCTTCTCTGCCCAACCTGGAGCTGTGCCTGGGATTGCTCCGACCCTCGTGTAGGACCCTGCACTTGGCATGGTTAGAATTGTTATACCTGAAAGTTAGGTGCCTGGGTGCAGCAGTGATTCAGATCTTAGAGGCTGTGTGCCTCTGCTCCCTCCCAGGCCAGCACATGTAGATGGGCTGAGTGTGAGCTGGGGCTCAAGATCTGTGTGTAGAGACAGTTATGAGTAGGACATGGCAAGCTTAGAATGCTGTGAATTACTGCCTCTCTTTGAAGCTCTGGTGTCTGACTGGAGGCCGCGTTTTGGGTGTTTCAGACCTTTAGCAAGTGTGAGTCTTGAGTCCCTTCCTGATTAAAGATGAAGTAAATGTGGGCTTCATGTGTAGTTCCCCATTACGAATCCTACAGAAGCAGAGCCAGTTTGAGGTTATAGCCCCAGCTGCTTGCATCATTTCTCCCCACTACCCCCATTTCATCTCTACACCCCTCCTACCCTCAGAGATTTTTATTTCCTCATCTGTTTCAGAATATGGCTGTACAAATAACTTTGTGGAATAGCTGGTGGAAGAAGTCAGGCTCCCGCTCTTCCCTTCCAGCCCTTTTCCTCAGCCTCCCTAAAAAAAAAAAAGAAACCCCAGCAGAGGGTGTTTTTGCATTTACAGTAGACTGTTTCACTGGGAGAGTTTGAAGTGTGCCCACGCAAACAGCTGAATCCATACAGCTGAGAGTGCTGTAATCCTTGGGCAAAGAGGGAGGGAGGGAGAGGCAGGAAGATGCTGATGCTGGAACCTCTTAAACTGGCTTTGCTGGCAGCAGCAGACTGCACCTTTGCTCTCCCTGGTGGTATGAGCCTTCCCTCAGGAAGGGGGAGACATGCATTTGGGTCTCTTACCCAGATCCATATGCTAACAGGATGCCCTTGTGTAGTGAGTGAGCTGTGTGTGTAGTTAATGTGCAGTCGTTGCTCTGTCCTTCTGCGAATGCTAGACCATAACACCACCAAATGCAAGGCTCGCCAATGGGAAGAAGAAGACAGAAAGGACCATGGCTGTTATCTGCAGATGAGGCTACTCTGCTCATAGGTTTCTACTTCTGACTGTCAGAATTTGTTGACCTTTGATAACTGCTAAATAAGGAGTGAAAAGTAAGCCATGTATCAAGGAGTCAAGTTAATATCTGCCCTTTAGGGTGAAGGATTGTAGCTTATCAAATATAAGGTTGTTACAGCAAAAATTCACAGCATGCGAAATTGTTTTGCAGGTTATACTTTCTCATCTTTTTGGGTTTTTGCTAAACAGACTTGAACAGTTTCCCTTTGACAGTTTGTATTGTTTGTCTGGTTTTGGCATTTTTGATTGTGTCATCCAAGCTATATAGATCAGGCTCAAATGATAAATTTCTGGAAGTTTTACATGTCACTCACTACAGGTTAGTGATCCTAATAATTCTGGTGAAGGAGTTCTCTCACATTGCATTATTTCTTCATCAGATGCATAAGAATCCACATGACATATTTTTTGACTGTCCTAACTGCAGGAAGAGCTCCCTTCTGTTTTTTTTTTCTCTTTTTGTTCTCTGTATTTCTCCCCAAATAAGAACACAGTCCCCATGTCTGGACTTCCTGTTGCTTAGCGTGATATCAGTTCTGCAGCTGATACTTTTCTCCCAGGAAGACTCACTGATAGCTGAGGTTTGGTGGTGTCCTGGTGCTATGTTAAGGTGGAACTTCAGTTCAGAACTATGCTCAGATCATCATCACCGGGTGATCTCAGACCTGGCTTGTTTCAAATGAAACTAAACTGGAAATAGGCTTTAGCCACTGAAAAGGCTTCAGATCACTGGACCACATCCAGTGGACGCATGTGGTGTGGACATTTGTTTCTCAGCCCCAGCTGTTCTGCTTTATAGATCTGTGCCTTTTGCTCTACACTACTTACTAATCTAAATGTAAACTCAGTTTGATTCTTTCACTGCATCAGCTGACTGAAATGAATCCGCTGGAAATGCATGACTTTATTACCAATGCTCTCAGAACAACTAATGCAGGTGCTGAGCTCCACCTTGACTGCATATGACTATCACGAAGACTTGTAGGAAAATGGGCCTCGATGGGGATGTGAGCAGGATTTACTGGCACTCCCCTTTCCTTCTTTTTTATTTTAATTTTTTTTTTACTTTTTGCATTTACACGTGTGGGGAGCATTTAGGTACCTGGCAGTGACATCTTTTAAGGACTGCTGTAGGGGAGTGCATAAGGTAAGGAGGCGCCTAAAAGAGCCTTTGGTCTAAGTAAGTGTATGATGAGCCTTATGGGCTGGAGCAATGTGATTTAATTTCCTAAATCTCACCAGAATAAGCTTTAGCTGAACAAAACTTGCTTTAACATTGTGTCTGTACGTTTTTACAAATCACTTCCTATTGGGCTTTCTTTTTTTTTAAGAGATGAAGCAAAAAAGGGTATCAGTGACTTGAGAACTGAGGAAAAAGCTGGTCCTGTATTTGCAGCATACTTATCACTTCATGTCTCAGTTCACATCTGTTTAAGTTATCTGTTTTTAGCTTTTTGTTTCCCTGGCAATGACAGCAAACACTATACTACTGCTACTTCTAACAATAACTCTCTGTATTCTGCTGTACTAAGCTGGTTCCAAGGAAATTCACATAAAATTATTTTTTGTAACCAGCTATATTTCATATGGACACTATCTGTAAAATAATTATGTATTCCTGATGTCCACATACCCTGCAAGGCTATTAGTGTCTTCCTACATAGGCATTTCTGATAATACCCAGTTCTAACATTAACTCTGTATAATATAAACTCTATAAAAACCTGAAAATATGCACACCCCTAGCCAGGGCAGTATTCCACAGTTCTAAATATCGTGTGCTTCAAATGCTCAACCAAAAAAACCCAAGAAGTTTAAAAATAATTATTATAGTGGCGCCTTTCTTGCTGCTGTATAGCTGAAGTCCTCACCGTCTGCCCCTGTATGCAACTGCAATTTAAAGCTCTGGCTTGTGAATAAATTGTGGCCTGAAGTTATTGATACAGCCTTTTGTTCAGTGAGCAGGAAGCTCAGATAGTGAAGTAGCTGTCCTGGTTCCTGGATACAGGGGTGTCTTTAGCTACATTCTCAGCAGGTAACCAACCTCTAGTGCCTCAGTACATTACAAGCTTCCTGTCTCCAGCTATGGCTTCTATGGATTTGGTTAATAATTCAGACTTTAAAAGGCATATGTGTAGTACTACATGCGTGGTACCATTTTCACTTTATGCGTGTCTCTTCCAGTTAGAGTCTCTTCAGTCTGTAGGCTGTAGGATGGTGTAGGAATGCATTACAAAAAGCATAAAGAATCTCAGATAACCTGGAGAAGCAGTGACTGAAGGATATTACTCTGACATAGAAGTGCACCAGATTTTTTAGTTGAAAGAAACTGTTGTGAGTAGTAGTGGATTTCGGCTGAGGAGGAGAAAGATGGAGTTTAGCTTTTGAGTCACTGGTCTTCAGCCAAGTAGGAAAGGGTAAGGCTTTTATCAGGGCCAACAAACTAGGCTCTGATCAAAGGGATCAACAGAGAGCAGTAAGTATCCTTCTTTTACTGCACTGTCCTGTAAACACAGTTTAGGATGAATACTGTCTCCATGGGTACCAACCTAAAAACTTCCAAAACTTTGACTTGGAAGGTATACCTTAAGTTGAACATTCCTGCAAAATACTGAATCCATTGCTAAAAGTGGTTACAATAAAAGTTGTTTAACAGACAGCATTTGTCTGGCCAAGGCAGTAGATCGCATAACTGGAACTGGACGCGCCCAGCCTAGCTGCTTCCATGTTGCCTATGGTATGGAATGTCGAGCAGGCTGGACTGGACTCAACACTCCACTCCCTCTCAACAGCTAAGATCAAGCGATGTCTGCCGAACTTCCAGGTGTGGTTTGATAGACCAGTTAATGAGATCGAGTTCTGAAGAATATTTAACTATCCCTGCAGAGGGGTAGTTAAATATCTGTGAAAGAGCTAGCTGTAACTTGAAACCAAACTCTTTGAATGCATCTCCTGGAACCAGAGTTGCACGTCACAAAAACATCAGGCTTTTCCTTTTAAGCATTTTACCTGCATCTGTAATATCAGTAAATCCATGCAAGGTGGTGTTTTAACGAGAAGGTTCCCTGCAAAGACAGAAAGACTTAATTATGGCATTTGCAGTGCGGCAGAGTTACTAGAGGAGGTGCTGTGTAAAGTATCATCAAATAAATAAGTGAACAAAGTTAACCAGGATCTTAAAAATTTGCAAACTGTGCCATTAGTGCAGAAATGCTGGTCAAGTGACTTGAAATGGATTTTAAATTTAAAATCTTTTTTAATAAGTCTAATTTTTCATGAATGTTGTATTTCAGTAATCACCTAGGGAAGAGTCTGCAGCTGCTGATGGACAGAGATGAGCCAAGACATTGTTAAATACAATACCTACCTGAGGAATGTAAGCAAACAGCAGCAGCAGAAACACCAGGTCAGTTGCATGGAAAACCTGAATGAGAAGATTTTTTCCCAACAGAATATGGTTTGGCTGGTGTTGTGTAAGACAGATGAATTTGGATTTAAGCAAGATAAAATTCCTACAGAAACATATCTATTAAGTAGATCTATAAAATGTGCATTCTGTGGGGAATGGATTCACTTCTGCTGGCATGTAATGTGGATTGGTCTTCCTTTGCTGTTTTACATGGTTTTTAGTGATTTATGATAAAGCAGAATCATTGATAAATATGCTGAGGACTCGGGGATTAAGGATTTAGTACATGAAATGAAAGAGCTGAAACTACAAGTGAACTGTTCCAAAACAAGCTATACCGTCACATGTAGTCATGCAACTGGAGATAAAGAAACACAGTCCATATTTAAAAGACTGCAGACTGTTCTCTGATTAGAAATGACATTTTAGTCATGTTTTGTATCATCAGATAGTGATACCGGTCAGGTGATACCAATTTCTAATTCCTGATGCTTAAAGGGCCTTTTTAAAATGCAAAGTAGTCTGAATAGAGAATACTAAGAATGGAGACCAGCTCTGGGTAGCCCTGCTTGAGGAGAGAAGTTGGACAAGGTGACCTCCAGAAGTCCCTTCCACCCTCAACTGTTCTATGCTTTGGAGATGGTGTTACTTTATTTGCTGTTGCTGCATTTGATAAAGCAATACTGTGTCTAATTATAGAAGAATGCTGGTAAATTGGAAAAAAGCACTATGAGAATGATTTAAAGGCCTGGAAAGCAGATCTTAGTGAATGCAATTCACTTCACATAATAAATTAAGTTAATGAGTGACTTGCTTACTCAAGAAGTACCTGCATGAAAAAATAAATTGAACTCTTTAATCTTGCAGACAGAGATATGACAAGATTCAGTATCGGCCAACTGAAAATGGGCCAGGCCACTTTAAAGATGAAATATTGCAGGTATTGCTACACAAAGTAGCTAATTATTAAAAAGAGCACCTGTGGTTCATGTGAAGTGCTTCATCACTGACTATTTTCAAATCAAAATTGTCTTTTTTCACTTAAGTGGAGTGTAGTTCGAGCAAGGAGTATTTAGGAAAGCAGCAGTGGTCACAGGTCTCTTCTGGCTTTATAATTCCTGAGGACTTAGAAGCTTCACATTTGTTATCTTCAGAACATTTATTTTCTTTTGCTGCCTAATTTTAATAGAAAGATGGCATCCACTTCAAAGGCTTTTGCTAACAACAAGGGGGTCTATTTATTTTGAAAAGCAGAGCAAACTAGGTTCCATGGTGTCTCACTCAATTTCTTTACTAACTATAGCTGCTTTAGTAGTGGCTCATTGCAGCATAGTTAGTGGTCTTAACTTCATTTTTAAAACAGAGCAACTGTGATTAAGAGCAAGCTGTTTCAATAGAGAATAATAGACAGACTGCTGAGAAGTGAATGGGGTAATGCAAAGAAAGAAGAAACTACATGCTATTCACATACAAATATGGGCATTTAAGATTTTATTTTTAACGCTATCCAAAAACATGTATTTGTCTCTACTACTGGAAAAAAAATTACTTCATTTGAGTATGCCACCAAGTATGAACTGTTTTCAGGCTCTTATGCACAGATACATTTGAGTAACTGAGAGAAAACACCCTGTACTCTTTGCCTGTTTATTTTAAAGATATCTTTTCTGTGTGTGGAGTATGAGGGCTTTGATAGGCAAACCTTGCACTAATTTCTGGCTGTGACGTACAGGACAGAATCTCACATACATGTTTTTGAATGTGAGAAACTTCTGAAAGACCAAATATGTGTCCAATAGCTGAAGAAATGGTCTGCTTTAATTTTTATGAAGTTTGAGTAATCTGCGTGGCAAAGGGAATCACTGGAGACAAAGCAGAGTAATTTCTGCAAGCTGCCTACTCTAATATGTCTTCTGGTAACCCACAAAGAAATGGCTTCAAAGTGGCAGAATAACTAAGTAACTGGAATGGAGAAATGAACCATTATGCTTTGTTTCAGCCACTGCTTTGTTCTCAGTTTAGAGTTAATATTTTGTGGCTTGAAATACCTTGTTTAATGAGGTTCTTTTCCTCTTCTGCCCTAATATTGTTTTGACCTTTAACTGGCATAAAATTGAGTATTTCTGGTCTGTATAACTATTTGAGGTAATGGCTTCTCATACCTACATATTGCAACCTTGTTTTCCTTTCTGTGTGGGGAAATGGAGACCTTCATGTGCTATGCTATATTCTTTCCATAACCTACAGTATTTATCTCAATGAAAAACAATTTACAAATGAACCCCAGATCTTCAGAATCACAGACTTCTCACTTGTTTAAGGTGCCAGCTTGGGGAGGAAATGCCTGTTACCAGTGAATTAAAATCAGTTGTGACTTGCATTTGCATTATTTGAAATAAACTGAGTGGTATCGAATAAGCAAAATTTACAAATCATACTTGCTAGTTAGACAAGGAACATCTGAAGAGAAAAGCTTTTTGCTGCTGTGGAAGTCCTGTTGAATTCTGTCACTTTATTTTCAGTACCAGCAGAGACGTCAGCAAGAAAATATACAGCGTCAAAGCCGAGGGGAAGCCCCTCTTCCTGAGGAGGACATCAATAAACTCTTTAAACCACCACAGCCACCTCCAAGAATGGAGTCACTCCTTATTGCAGGTAATGTTCTAGCAGCTTCTTCAACGTGTCTTTTCATATATGAATGTTAGCTTGGGAAAAAGTACACTTGTTACTTTAGAAAGTGTCTTAATTTTTCATTACCTTTGCCATTATGATGTGATATTTTGGCATTGGTAGTATTCCAAGTACCACCCTTTGTTTAGACAAAAGCAGTGTTTTCAACCTGTGGTATACAGCCCTAGTGTCTGAAGAATTAAATAAAGAAGCTGAGAACAGCAACGTTATTGGTTGTAGGCAGCCCATGCCTCTGTTAGGAAGTAAGCTTCCAGACACAGTAGAATTTTTAACCTTCCAGGTAAGTGACAGAGGCATTTTACTCATGCATGTATCAACATATGTAATTTTTTGAAAGCAGTCCATGGTGTTTAACCACAATGGCTGCATAAAGCTTTAAATTTTATATGTGGACACTTTCTCCCTTTTATTTTACCATGGTACCTGGCTCCTGCTTGACCATCTGTGTCTCCTGGGTTGATGGGAACGGGCAGAAGCAGCAGACCCTCTTCCCAGCTCCATTCAGAGAGGGTGAAGTGGGATTGTAAAGGAAAGCTGGAGAAATGCCCCATGGAGCAGGTTTTCTGCACAAATGGGTGTAGCCATTACTGAAGTCAATATGCTGCTCCCTGTACTTATACCCCAGTTCATCCCTCAACTCCAGAAGTCGGGCTGTACAGACAAGAGGCAGGAATAAGCTGCTTGGGCTGGAACTACTGATCGAAAGCAGAGCAGTTGTCTGCAGTCCTAAGTTACTGGTAATATCCCCAGGTGTTGTACTGAATCCCCAGCTGAGAAGATTTTACTTTTAGTTTGTTAGATTTTACTGACTTGGGATATTTTGTTTAATTTCTATGGTCAGCATTTTAGGAAAACTATCCCCATCTTCCTGCACCCCAAGCGAAATGGAAGAATATAAGTGGAACAAAGCGTAGGAATAGATGTTCCCACCGCCACCACTCAGTTTCTTCAGTTTGCTGCTATGATGCAGGATGTAGCCATGGTTTGGTACAAAAGCCAGTGCCTGTCCTGTGCCTCCTGCAATGGTGAAACTATCTGGGACCTCACAATGGCAGCAGAGAGCAGTAACCCGGAATGCCCTGCTCAGTAAACTAAATTTGGAAAATGTCATTAGAAAGCAAATTGTTTAACTGTAGCAGGCTTTTTGGATCAGTTAGCTGTTATCTTGTTTTGTACTGAGAGAAAATTAAGCCAAAGTCCTGGTCATTTGCTGTACAGAAAAGAGTGCTTTGACATTAAAAAAAAGTGCATTTGAACTACCACTCTTAAATTCTGGAGTAACCAAGAGATGACTATTTTAATATTAATACTGTTTCACACTGCTAAGAAGTGCTGCTTTTAGAAGAAATGGGGTTCTTGATTTATTATTCCTTTCAGAGTCTTTCAAAAACCCTACTGTTGTGTTAGTTTTTACCAGTTAATGAATCCCAGCAGCATTCAGGTATTTAAACATTCAGCTTCAACATAGCTTAAAAATGCAACAGAAGTGTGTATGTGTGTACAGGTTTGTTTTATGAAAGTGATAACTTACGATGAATCATCTCTTATAAGAAGAGAAATTGAAAACTATTATACTTAAAGGAAAGAACAGTTTTCAGCCAAAGCACTCTCTCTCTTCCTATTCCATAGTCAGGGGAAGAATTGGAAGTATCCACTTCAACTTAGATGAAGTCAAGTTTGGGGATAAAGAATAAAACTTAGCTCTTTTGTCTCTGCAGCATTTAAAAACTTTTCAAATAGAGCATTAAATTGAGGGTTTATTGGCCTTCTAAACAGCCTTAATTTTGATTAAACTGGCTTCATGTTTTGCTGTTCCTAGCTAACAAGGGAAATAACTTGTAGCAGTACGTGTATAAAAATGTTTTGATGGGCACGTTTGATTTGTAAAACACTGACAAGCCTTCATACCCTGATGATTCTTGAAATAGCTAGTAAAGTGAAATATTAGGTGGAAGAAAAGGCTAGGAAAATGTCAAACAGGAGTACCACAATTCTCAATCTGCTACTGAAAAATATTTGTTACAGATATTTTAAGAGGGACCGCAGATGCATAAGAACAGAACTCAAAATCAGTCTTGTAGTATTTTTAGAGCAACTAAATTGAACCATTAATGTGATTGAGCTTCTAATACTGCAGCAAGAATTGTTTATTCTTTTTGTCATACATCTTTTCAGAAATTGTGCGTAATAGAATTATGTCCAAATCAAGGGTTTTTTGAGCGTACCAGCTTACCTATCCTGCTAATTGAGTTTCTTCTTCTTTCCACACCTATTTGGGAATACTGAAAATGTAAAATTACAATGTGTAGAGTAGTTGAGCTGTTTTGGTTGTTTCTCTCTATAATCCTGAATGATTTGGCTCTCTAAAATGTATGTTCTAATACATCTTTCTGAATTTGAAAGTTGACAAGGGTTTCCTCCTCTTTCCTATTGACAGGTCAAATTAATACCTACTGCCAGAACATTAAGGAGTTCAATGCACAGAACCTGGGCAAGCTTTTCATGGCACAAGCTCTCCAAGATTACAACAACTGAAGAAACTTTGCTGTTGCCCTCAGCAGGAAAAGTTATTTACAGTTTTGTGCTGCTCATGATTCTCTTGAAAATTCAGTATGTTGGGAAAAGAATCTTGTAAAACAGTCACCTTGGTCTGTGTAGAATTCTGCTGTAAGAAAAATAAAGGCAAATTTTAATGATATTTTAGTATTTCCTTATTTGTTGGCCATATTGGACTGGAATTTTCTGTGGTCACTCAGATTTTCTAAGTGTTTGGCAGTTATTCATGTTTAGTCATAGCAAATAATACAGGTTTTATTTAACTTGGAATCTGAAATGAAAACAAATTATTACAAATGTTTGGTATAGCTGACTTCACAGAAGAAACCTGTGAAGATTTCCCAGTTTTAGTTGAAAACTTACAACCATAATGTGCTAGTCACTTGGAGCAGTTGCTTGTTTTTATTTTAATCTGTTTGGACAGTCTGGTGTGATGGACCTTCCATATTTCATAGGCTTCACATTTGGAACATACAAACCTCATTTTATGTGGAGAGTGATCCCCAAGCTGGTTAACAGTTGGACTCAGTCTTAAAGGTCTTTTCCAACCTAAATGATTCTGTGAAATCCAGTGGTGCTACTGAAGTCTTCATGACAGAAACTACAGAAGTAGCTAACCTGGAGCAGCTAGTGTGGTGCTTATGGACACCATGCCTATTCTGCATTAACTTTGCCATCTGTAGGTGCCTTTATTCCTGAACTCAGGCTACTTATTTCTCTAACAAGAATGTTAATTTCAAGGTTTAACATGTGGCAGCTCACGTGTGACTGTCACTGATTTCTTTTTTCGTCTTTCTTGAGTTCTTTTTTGCATGTCATCATGTGGTGGGTTCTGAGAGCCTAAAATGGCTGAAGGACTGTGGTTTGGTCTGTTCAAATAAATAACATCCTCTAAATGTGGTCCTAGCACGGGGTATTTCAGCCTCTAAGGTGAAGGTTTTGGAAAATCAGAAGTATGTGAAAACTGGGGCTTAGACATAGAACTTAGTATTTCCAGTCTGAACTATAGTGATTGCAGTACTTATGTAAATACGGGTGCAGATTTTGTTCAGACCTTGCTATCTTGCAAATTACCAGTCTTGACCTCGGCAACTTGGGGCACCTTTGTGTTAGCTTTCATACAGTGAACATCTCTGAGGTCAAAGATTAGTTAAGGATCCTACTACAGTGCCACATGATTGAGTTTCATTTCCTATACAAATAATATTCAGTGTGAATTTTCTAGTTTTCTGAAGGACCAAAATAACCACCAGGGAACAGAAGCAGGAGCAGATAATTAGACTAAGATCAGGCATCTGAGATAGAAAATCATCTGGATAACTGGGAATAGAAGACTGACTCTGTGGTGTCTGTGTACAGAAGGAAGCAGCAGTAACATTATACATACTTGAAGGTGTTAGCAAAATAAATACTTGGAATAGGTTGAAAACAAGCTGTGTGTTTTAAATTAGTTCTTTAAGATTGAGGATATAAATGCAAGAAAGAAGGCAGTAATATTCCAGAGCTTAACAAGGTGGGTGAATTTTATACAGCTAGGTTGAATGTGCTGAGTGTCAATTAAAGTCCATGAAGAAATACGGAAGACTTCATTAGAGATTTGTGGTTTCTAAAGGCATGGACCCCAGTCAGACAGAAGAATGAGATGCAAAAGTAGGTGAGATGTAAGTAGACTTTGGAGATTTGCCTATTCTGTTTTGAATTGCGCTTTGGTTTTCTGTCACAGTGGAAATAGTTAGAGGAATCCTCACTCTCCCTGAGCGAGGGAGGTGTGGTCAGTTGAAGATGTTGGTCTAAAAATGACCTGTGGAGATTAAGAATTAAAAGGGGATGGGGCTGTGTGGAGAATAAGGCACGGACCCCGTTTCTGGTTAGGAAACGAAATCGTTTATTTCCAGAAGGTCCAGGGTTGA